>JAEIIH010009175.1:0-10695 GCA_018904745.1 Drosophila orosa
CTTTACCATTATTAAGTATGTGTAGTCGCATTTCAAAAGGTTGTCGTAATCCAGTATAAATACACATTTTAGAGAGTCTTATGTGATCTTCTTCCCTAAAGTTAAACCATTTCTTTGTGATCAGCTGCGTATAATTAAAATATCACAACATACATGTAATTAATAAATAAATAAATGATTACTTTAAACAATAAATATGAAGCCAACGTCTTATAATCTCAGCACACCAAGCTGCAATTACCTGTGACATTGAACGAGCTCCGTTTAATAGGTCTCAAAAATAAGTAATTTCAAAATTCCATCAAAGTTCACTCGGTTTCGTTTAATTGCGACCACTGTGCTTGGGCCTGGGCCACCCAGAATGTGCGACAAACTGGGCCCCAATTAAGTTTGCAGCATTTTAATCGAGTCGATGCGTTTTCGGGCATTCGGTTTTGAGTTTTTCAGTTCACAGGTTGGGTTAATTTGTGAAAGTTTTGTGTAAACAATTGGCCTGGCCAGACCAGACCAGACCAGGCCCGGCCCGGCCCAGAGCCCAGAGCCGCCCGAGGGCCTCGATGCGCAGTCCCTTTGGATCGGCCATAAATTCAATCAGGCATGGCCACATCGGACTCGGGATCGAGCTGGGGGAAAGGTGTACGAGCGATGGGCAGACGATGTCAATATATCTTCTCGGTGCGGTTTCGGTTGACATTGGCTTAAAATATTTGGAGTAAAACTGATTTAATTGACGTTGACGTTGCGTAATCCCAGCTTTGGCCCTGGCCCTGCCAATTGGCCGCATCCTGTCATTCCGGGGCGATAACGGCGGCACTCAACTGGCCATAATGTGGCATAATTGGCCAGCCCAGCACACCAGCCCGAACTGGGCCCGGCTCGGACTGAGGCTCGAACTGGGCTTAAAGTGGGTTAGTGGCGCCGGCGCTAAATCCAAAAGCGAAGCGGGACCGGGACCGGGATCGGAACGGGGACAAAAACAAAGCACGGCGGCCCAGGGAAAAACTGCAGAAAACGAAGCCAGATCGGCGACCAGTTCGTGTCATGTGATTTTTATCGTTAATAGGAAACAACTGCAGCAGCCGCGGCAGCAGAAACTGAAGGAGAGACAAGTACAAAGCCAAAGAGCCGCCAATTGTGTCTGTTTTGCTAGTCTATATACTATAAACACACATACTATATATATCGCGCTGCGACTGACAGAGCAACAAATGTTGCATTAACATGAAAAGGGTTTTTATTCAATTGCTGGCAACATGCACCGCCAGGAGAGCAACCCTCAGCTAAAAACACAAAATAGAAATACAAATTTGGGCGCTGTGAGTCAGTCTGCACAGGAAGAAATATATATTCTCCAAATTTGTAAACCTTTCTTGGATAAAGATCCTCTTATTGACTTGATATTTTTTTTAACTTACAAATCACCTTTCATTTTCTGTTGGTATTTATAAAATGTATCTCCCTTCCAAACAAAGATTTTTCTTCAGGTATTTAGTGAAAAGTGAGCATTGCTAATCGGCCGTTGTTATTGTTGTCTCGCAACTTTCATAATAAAATCAACAACGCAATCAAATTACACCGCTTGAAATACATAGAAAAGTGAGCAAAACAAATTATGCAAAATGTTTTAGGCACGAAACGAAGCCTCGCCATTCGTATTTGCAATCCGTTTAAGGCTCGGTCCCCCGATCCCCGATCGCTGATCTCCCTCCGGCCGGTCGCAGTCAGTCACTGGGAAGCGACTGGGGGCCAGGGGCAGGTCAGTACTCTCACATTCACCGCCGCCAACTGACGGACAAGGTCTTCGGGATTTCCATTTCCATTGCCATCTCCAGATCGAGCTCTACTCTCTCCCTGCAATGCGAACCTGAGATTTGCAGCTTGCTTTCCCAAGAAAATTGAAAGTTCTGTCAGGAATCTACATGGTAATGGCTTTGCCTTGGAAAACTTCGATAATAAACATAAAATGTATATTTCTAGAAATAACAAATCGGCCAAAATAAATAAAATGTCCTGGAGGAGCTCCGCAGTGAAATTAAACTTGATACCGATAAGTATACGCATTAAGTCATTGATCTAAATTATGTTTTGAGAAATCGTTTGGGTTACTGCGACTCAACTTTAATGGACTCGACGGACGTCCATTATGTATATTAATGGCTATGCCTCTACTTTGAGTAATTGAGACATCATCTTTTCGGAGCTCCACAAATACCTTTTCCACAGACCCATTATCAACTCTCGGCACCTCGGCGCTTCCCTATCCCGATCGATTATGACAGGTAATGAATGGACACCTGAAACGGTGACAGTCGGTCAGTCAGTCAGTCAGGCAGTCGGTAAATGGTGGGACTTTCGTTTTCGGTGTTTCTCCTTCGCTGATGTTGACAAAATGCATCGGATTCTGCGATGGGGCTGTGAAAGCCAGGGAAATTAATTATAATTGGCCGCGGTAAATATGCAGAGATGCTGACTGCGAAATGCCAAGTGCAAAATGCAAAATGCAAAATGCAAATGCGATATGCAAACTCGTTGGCAATCAGCAAAATCAATCATCAGGTGAGCAATTGACGAGCGGCCGCCGGCAGCAAAATCAGCAGAAATGGGCAATAGAGTTATCAATTTTAGTGGCAACATGTCACATTGCCGCGCCGCAGAGTGAAATTCGGTGGCAGGTGGGCAGTCTTTGTGCAGTCTATGGTATAGTTCCAGCTTTTTTTTTTTATCATTTAGTGTTTTTTTTCCCACTTTTATTACGTCTCCCCGCCTCTGAGAGTCTTTCGAGTTTGTGTTAAACGCCGCGCTTAGTGCGTAAAATTTCATTTTATAGCACAAGGCATTAAGACGCCGGCCGCAAAATAAAGTTGTAGCTGAAAGCGCGTAAAATAATAACCGCCGCCGTGAGAGACAGCAGAAACAACAGCCCGAACAACCCAAGGTGAAGTGTCGCGTTGCCTTGCCCCCGGGCAACCCCGGCCAGTCCCCCCGCGTAGTTACACCTCTGCCGGTGTCATTTTTACGGCCCAACTTGTTGCACTTTCGTTATTTATTCATCAGACTTTTAATCAGGTGCGGCCCACTGGACATCGTTTTATTACATTTTATTCAAGTGTGACCGGGCAGTTGACCCACTTCGGGAAGATATTCGAATGAGCGGCAAGGGATAAACATTTCCAAGGAAATAACATACTAATTTATGGATAATTTATTTATTTAATTACAGCTACAATAATGTTTGTATTATATTTAAGCTGAATATACTGTTTAATTGGTTTCCTTTTCTCATTTCATTTAGTGATACATTAAGAAAAACCTTTCGGTGGAAGCTGGCCAATATTTGATTGGCTAATCACTGGGAAAACCATTTCGGGCATAATTTGAGTAATTTATTTTTAAATTGCACTTAACATTTTGAACTGCACGCACCTTGGTCACAGTGCAGTTTTGATTGCAATTAACACGCCGCATATGCATTCACATTTCGATGTCGGCGGTGATGATGTTGCAACCGCAACACTTACCATTTACCACTTACCACTTACCTGTGCCTCTTACCTGCTGCGGGGTTCCAAGACCCAGACCCACACACAAAGAAAATCTGAGCCAAGATTAATTTAAAGTTTTTTTTAATCAGACCTCTTTATATCAAATTCATTTTTCTAAAGAGAAAAATGTTCTTAATCATAATTTAATATCAGTTCGATCGTATAGAATAGAACATTTATATTTTTATATGGATCAAATAGTTTATTTTTTATATTAACTCGATATTCACTCAATTTCTCCTGGTGCAGACCCAGGCCTAAGTCGGGGCCAAGTGCAGCAGCCACTCGAGTTGATGCTGAAGTGCATCAAGGGAAGCAAGGGGAGACGCGATTCGGGATGGCTTGTTGGCCATATCGTCGCATTCAAATCTTCCGCATGTCAAGGTCAATTAGCATTTGCTCGGGGCTTCCAGCGCCGATCTTGGAGCCGGTGCTTATGCGTGATAAAAATGTCAAAAGGTTTCCATTGGCATTTTGATGCGGCTATTGCCGCTTAGCGGCTTAGGCCTGGGTTTAGGACCAGGCTCTGGCTCAGTCGATAAGTGTTGCCACTCAAAAAATATATATAGTAATAGCATGTAGCACACAAGCACTCCAAAAATATCCAAATAGAAGGCGGGGGCGTTGGGGGCCGTGTCATTGAACCGCTCGATAGATAGAAAGTGACCGCTGCTCGCCGCTATCCTTGGTGATCTATCTTAGTGGCCAAAATAACATACCTACGGCCTCGGCGGCAGAAACGTTTTCACTCCTTTCGCTTTCATTGCAATTACCAAATACGATTCTTATTTTCAATTTCAATATGACGACGACGACAGGCACGACAACGGCGGCACAGTGGTGGCCAATTCATTTACCTGAAGGTCAAGTAACCACTTATTACAAGGATATTCGATTATTTTTAGGCTTAAAGGATGAAAAGTCCTATATAGATAGGATTAATGTTGTAATTATATTAATTTAAGAAAATAAAATATGTGCTAATTATGCCTTTTTTAAAAGAATTGCATTCAAAGATTTATGACTTGTGATCATCATTAATAAGGTAAGTAATCTTTAAAAATCCTCGAGAGTTTCCTGACATTTATTTGTATTTCTTATTCCAAGAAAGATAGCAAAAAGTCTGTACAATATATGGGTAAAAAAAAACATTAGAATACTGTCAACTTCGAGGCACTGTGCCTGCTCCACGAAGGGGAAAAAAGCACCCGCGACAACGCAGCTTCGCACCAAATTTGGAGCCAGGAGCTGGAGCTTGAGCCTGAGCTGACGCTGGAGCTGGAGCTGGAGCTGGAGCTCCAGCCTATGGTGACTATGGCCATGGCAATAACAATAACGGCCAGAGCGATCGCTCCAGTGGCTCTGGGAGCTCCAGAGCTTGTGGCCACGATCGCTGCTCCCGCTGATGATGTCGGTGATGTTGTGTTGCCGGGGCCTATTACCATTTGGCTTAGTCAAATCGTTTGTTATGTTTTTATCTTGATGTCCAGTCACCTTGATTTGTTGTAGAAAATGCAATTTTTGGCATGCTCGTTGGACTGTCGCCCGGCTACTGTTGCGCGGAAAGTCGCGAAAAGCCGAGGATCCGGGGAGCCGAGCTGATGCCATCGATGCGTAGGGTGAATCGCTTTCCCAGATCGTCGATGTTGTTGTGGGTGACGGACTGCCAACGAAAGTGAAATTGCCGCTGACTTGGCTAGAATTGAAGTTGAGCAATTTATGGGTCTGTCTCTCGATATTGAGGTTCACTGCACTTTTGCCCTGGGAGACCATTACACGGAGAAGTTTTTGTTTTCCCAAAGATAATGCAAACTAATTAAATTGAAGCTAGGTTAACTAGCTATTTTTTATTGTTTATATTGCTTATGTCGTTACTTAAATTTTATTTTAATTGTAAGAAATCATTTACTTGATTTTTTCTCTGTGTCCAATGAGATCTAGAGGGCTTAATGCCTCTCCACCCGCCAGTGTCAAAGTTCAGCGCATGTTTTCGGGGGCTGGGACTGGGTTGGGGAATCTAGAAAAATGCCACATGAAACGGCGAAACACGGAGACAATGGGCAGACGTCGATGTTGGCTGCTTGTTAGACTTGAAACAAACAAACTAAAATGCCGCAGCTAACAAATAAAAACAAAAACAAATAACAAGCAGCAAACAAACAATAACAAAACAGCCAGCAAGACATCGTTAGGTTGGTAAAGTAAAGCCATTTTACCCTTACCAAACGAAGAAAGTGTTTGGCCAAATAGTAAGATTAAAGCTTAATGTAGGTATAGAAATTAAATGTAATAAAAGTCATTTAAAAATAAACTAAAATCTATACATCTTTAAGAATTTTTCATACCCTTTTAACAGTATTTAATAAAAACAAATTACCCATTAGTACTCCTTCCTATATAGTAGAGTATAAAGCTATCCCTTTTTATACTTCTTACCTCTCAATATATGGGCTATACCCTTTTGGCAGAGGCATACAAACAAATGCAAATGCAGGGAGGACAGGCGGATCATTTGTTTTTACCTTTTTGGTGGCTGCTCTGTTGTCATTATTTATTTATGCCCAAAACGTTTCATTTTCATTTTCATTTGGTTTTGGTTTTGGTTTCGGCCAAAGGGAGTCATCGCGGTGGCTGTGGCGCTTTTTTACTACGAGTATACGTTGGTCTGAAACCTGAAAACTGGGTTACTGGCGCCTGTTTCGGGCTACAAGATCGTGTCATGCGATTTCTATCTTTGTGTGACTACGAAAGCGACAACCAGACAACCACAACGAAAACGACGACAACGTTGTCGAACGCTGAAGAAGAAAAACCCCGTAAAAATCGAATCCGAATCGGAGTCCCGCCATGGAGAACGAGTATATAGTAGTTTACTTCGGGACTGTGACTTAAACTGGGCCTCAGACGGCACAACTGCAACTGCAACTGAAACTGCGACTGTCTTGAAAACAAAAGTAAAGTGTTTGCGCCTGCGGCGTGGGCAGGAGTCGCCTTCGAAATGGGACATATAGCACGCCGATCTCTGAGTCACAAGCGCCAGCTCTTGAGGCAGTAGCTTGAGTGCGGGTTCGGGTTCGAGCCTTGGGAGTGGGTCATTCAAATCTATCACAGATGTGTTTCCCTAGTTCACAGAGCCCCGAGGGAGAAGCAAGCGGGTTGATGGCCTGGGTGGCGGGTGTTTAGGGCTTTCAGCATAGGTTCTTGGTATTGGCCAGCATAGAGAGAAAAATATCATAGAACAGATACCTGTAGGAGGAGACAATTCTTAATCTGGAATATTTTAATCCGCATGAAAGGTGCTGTATCACCCTGCTACTGAGCGCGAAAAAGTAAAATCTCCTTTATTTAAATAATAAAATTTAAATTTAATTAAATTAAGTCATTTTTAAAATGAACAGAACTAACAACTTTTCAACTTTTATTTAAAATGGTAAAAAGTGATACTAAAATGAACTAGTTCGTTGCCTAAGTCTTTTGTTTTACGAGGGTTTATTGATTAAAACGGCCAAAATATAGAAGCTATCGTTTTTAAAAGAGATTAAATAGTATTATGCACATATATAGTATACCCTGCGAAGAGTAATAAACCTGTTAATAAGGATGTATTCATAATATTCTTGGGCAAATTTACATACAATTTAAATTACTTAAAATAATGCAAATATTCAATTTTACATTATCTTTTGAATCGTTTCTTTGCGTGCATTTACCTGTGTATATGTTTATGCTGGGGTCCTCAGCAGTCACAGCACAAAGTAGTCACGAATTAGCGCAGTTCACATGGGAATGCGCCTGGGAGGCGGAGGTGGAGAGACAGGCAGAGCCAGTGGCAAACGGGGGGATTTGTATTGGGTAGGGCTAGACACCACACATGGCTAAGAATATGCAGCGGCAGTCCCAGCTGTTGACACACTCACACAGTCAGGCGGGGAAAGGGAAATGAAGGGAGGGCCATGCATTCTGTTGCAACTGCATCTGCAGTTCGTTGCCTAAGTCTTTTGTTCGGCTGACGCATGAGCGAATGAACTCGAGGGGCTGAGTGTCCGAGCTGATTTATGCGCCTGACCGCTCCATGCTCCACAGTCCACACTCGCACCGCCCACGCACTCGCATTTCCATTTCCCTATTAGTATTTCCAACACCCCGAGAGCGCCCAGTTATCAACTGATAAGTAGCTTATGTAATGGCCCACGAAAATGGGTTAACAGTCGCTCTGACAGTTTAATTTGACACTTTTTGGAACCTCCGTCGCAGTCGGAGTCAGAGTTACAGTCTCAGTCTCAGCCGCACTCTCACTCTTTCCTGCTGTCTCCGCTTTTGTTGGAGAGCAGGGATGACAGAGTGGTTTTTGTTTTGGTATTTTCTTTCATATTTGCTTAACAAGATTGTGTGTATTGAATTGTCATTTCTCTTGACAATTTAATTTGGATTATGCGGAGGCTACTGAACACCAGCCCAGTGCAGCGGAGAGTGCAGGTCGGATAAAAAGCCGAAGTAAAAACAGATTGGGACATCGACTGGTAGGGGTTATTTTCGGTAAACAGGGCCAACAAATATAAAAAAAAACAAATTAATGGAACCTTAATATATTAAGTTGAAGTTTTCACTACTTGGGCATTATTCATCAAATTATTATAAATGTTAGTTTTAACAAACGAACATAATTTTGAATTAAAATACTAGTTCTAGGTTCTTCCCTTTCTATTTTATTTCTCAATTCAAAAGTAGTTTTTTGTTAAACTGGTATACATAAAATATAACTCGGAGTTTAAAAGAGTTTTAAAGCATCTTCACAAAGATTAAACAAATAGATTAAATACTGAAAATCCCATAAGAAAGTACTATGAATTTCGCACTTAAAGTTGCCAATTATTTGATTTTTTGTGAGTGGCAATGGACTTTCTGGACCTGACTTTGGGCTCGTTTTGGGCCAACTGCTGGCCAACCGGCATAAACAAAGGCTGCAAAAAGACCAAAACGCACCGAAGAAGAAGAAGTCACCAGCAGCTTCACGGGTAGCTGCAAAGTGCCAGGAGCCGAGAGCCAAAGATTATTAATGGCCAGCCTCCTCCAGCATTTCCGTCTTGACCCAGGTTATGCAAAATGTTGGCAAAAGGCCAAACGAAAGCAGCCGAAAAGTAGAAATGTTTGCCTAACAAATGATTGCTATTTCGCCAGCCAGCAGCGGCAACAAGTGCGTTGCCGTATTAACTGAAATGGAAATGCGGAGGGAAAACATTAATTGAAAAATTCGAAAAAATGCGCCTGCGCACAGAGCGCCTGTTAAGTCAGCTGGCGCTGGACGGGCGCTGTTAAAACTGGTCGAAAAATGTTAGCTGGCGGACACGGCGAAACTGTAACTGTAACAGCAGCGCCAGCAGCGTTGGTAACTGTAGCAGGAAGCTCTGTTAAGCCGGTGGCAGGCATTGTCTTCGGTGATTTTCGTCGATTTTATCGGCGCCTGTTGCATAAACTTATTGATTTACCATGCTTGTTGCTGCCTCCGAACATATAAACAAATCAGCTGCTGTTGCCCCCCAACAACAATTGCATAAATCAATTTAACACACAGATTTTAATGTTTTCCCGTCGCCGGCCCACAGTGCGTATGCTCACATACAACGTTGGCACATGTAAATTTGATTAAAAGCACGTTTTACCACAAAAACCCAACTAACTGCCAAGGCGGCCGAGTGAGTAAATGCAACAACCAGAAAATGAAGTGCTAAAAATGCATTTCTTGCATTGCCGGCTGCTAATTTCCACTGTCTCGGTCGGCCGAAAGAGATGACGCCTCCACTTTTGATAAATGAAAGTAAAAGTACAAACACTTGCACTTCATAGATCATTAGCGGCAGTTTTTTCTCCTATTTTGGCTTTCTGTGTTTTTGTTTTGTGCGTGGCTGCGTTCAATGAACCAAGTGGCCATGTAAAAAGTCATTAAAAATAGAAATGCCAACGTCGAGCAACAGCAACCCATCAAAACTTGTTCTTTCACTTTCAATGTCACGCCACAAGCCGCAGAAGACCTTCAACTCGAAGACCCCTCACCTTTTCGGAGGCTTTTTATACCCTTACAGAGGGTATGATTATATTTAAGGAAGTGTGATCAAATTGGGAAGAAGGAAAGGGTTTATAAACCTGTATACTTGCAGTTAAAGTGAGTAATTTCTACTGAAAAATGGATCAGAGATGAAGTACGAATTATATTCAAAGATAAATATGTCTTCCACCGAATCCTAATAACTACTAAACTCCCAGAGTGTTCCAAGCTTCGACCTTGCCAACGCTTTGTTTGCCTTTTTGTTTGGCGCTTTGGGGCACCGCTTCTTCCGCTTGGAAATTAATTGCGGCATAAAGCAAACATTTTGCGAGTCAATGAACGTAATTCGAAAATCGTGCCAAAATAGATGCCGATGCTGCAGCCAAACTCAATTTGCGGGCTGCAGCAGGTGCGACGGAGCGAGCGAAGGGGGCAGACAGATGTGGTGAACACCCCCGCGAATATCCATGCAATATCCATGCAGATATATGTCCGCTGCTGGTTGTATCCACTGTAGTCATTTGTCTGCACGTCGCTTTGTCCGACTGTCTATTTGTTTGCCAAAAAGTGCCATGAAGACCACTTGTTGTGTTGGCCAAAAGCAATTTTACTCGCTGCCGCTGCCGAAGTCGATGTCGGGGCTGAGGCTGCGGCTGAGGCTGCTACAACAAATTACTATCATTGCTGTTAATAGTTCATTAAGTCACGGACGGGAGACATGGGAGCCATGTGGAATCACGGAACGCGAAACCGTAAAACGTAAGCCGTAAAACCAACGGCAATCCACAGCCACCGAAAGCGAACTTCAAGTGGCAGAATAATTGAGTGAACGGCAAGATAAACATTTCAATTTCGTTATTAAGTCATCAATTAGGGGAGCCGAAAATCAGGGGGCCCACTGCACTCGATTCGCCTTTGATTTGGGCTCATGAGAATTGGCTCGAATTGAAGCGATCCGGCTGCAATTCAAGTTTCGCAATTACAAAACGTAACGAGTACTATAAACTTCTTTATTTCTTTATTATCGTTGGGAAGGTGGCTGTGTAAAAGTTCGATTTCCTTATTGCTAGTCTAGAAATTGTAAAAAACTTTAACTAACTAATTTGTAAT
>JAEIIH010009180.1:0-29271 GCA_018904745.1 Drosophila orosa
AAATTTGTATACTGCCAGCCAGTTCGCTTTAAATTGTTATCAGTTTCCCCCCAGACTGACCTATTAGTCCACTTGAACAGCCACCATATGTTTCCCTTGCCCCGAAAGCTGTTCAGATCCATTCTGATGAACTCTCTGCTATATCCATACGCCTCATTAGCATTGTTGGAGTATACTTACATGTGTAGCTTTTCAAGATTGGACTAATTCGGTTGCATTGATGAATGTGCATGGAATACACCGCATATGTACTTTATTGTGCTTGCTTAACACTTGTCTATTGATTGCTTGTGGCATTCCCAGCGGGTGAAATCGATATGGAGCTGTTGGGAAAGTGACCCTGAGACAAGGTTGGGAAGAGGAGGTGGCCAGAGCGAACTCTCCTTGGCTACGGCGACGGCTACGGCAGAGTCCATTATTAATATTGGATTGCGTGATGATCTAATGCGCACATGCTGCTCCCTCTGCCCCCACACACATGCTTCTTTTATATTTTCCACAGTTTGTTCCATTTGTTTTGTTGGTGTGCCTGCCGCCGCTCCACATTCTCTGCTTTTGTTTCTTTGCTGCTGACCCAATTTGTTTATAACATTGCAGCAGTGCTGTCGGAAATGTCAGAGCGGCCAAAATAAATCCAAGAATTGAAAGAGCGAACCTACTTTCTAAGCAAAAACTAAATTAAAAGATTAAGCAATGGATACAAGACGCACATTGCCTCGGTCTCTTTATTTTTAACAAATATTATAAAAGGAAGTGCTGTTTATCCTTAAGTTTATTACCTGAGCTGTTAATTAAGGTAGCTGAGGGGCCAGCACTGAAATTGCTTTCATGTCTGCGAGTTAAATGTCGTTTTTGGAGCCATGTTCGTGTGAAAGTCGCGACACGGGAGTGTAAACAGTTGCCAGTGGCCTAGCTGTCTCTTTTTCAAATATTCCTGCCACCCCCAAGCTAATCCTGGTGTCACATTTTGCTTGCAGCATGAGCACAACTGCCGCCAGTCTCATTGAGGCGGCGCTAAATGCCAGCAGTGGCAACGCCACAGCTACGACTGCGACGATTACGACGAGCACAACGGGCAAGCCCAACTACGTGGTGCAGGTGAAGAACGCCCCGATGAACACACCGCTGGACCCGCTGCTCCACGTGGGCGATGGCATCTTCCTGCAGACCAAGACCGCCCAGGTGCTGGCCGGAGTCTGTGTCTGGGCTGCCCTGTTTATAACGTGTCAACAGGTGAGTTAACTTGTGAGTCAATCAGCCAAGAATCCGATCTAAAACCCACCTCTCATCTGTCACAGATCTACCAGCATCTGCGCTGGTACACGAATCCGCAGGAGCAGCGCTGGATAGTGCGCATCCTGTTCATCGTGCCCATCTATGCCACCTACTCCTGGATCAGCTTGCTCTTCTTCAACTCGGACAACGTGTACATCTACTTCTTCACCGTCCGCGACTGCTACGAAGGTATGTCTAGCATTGATACCTTTTACGAAAGGCTAACCAAGAGTGTGTCTACAGCCTTTGTCATCTACAACTTCTTGTCGCTGTGCTACGAGTACCTCGGCGGCGAGGGCAACATCATGTCGGAGATTCGGGGCAAGCCCATCAAGACGTCGTGTCTGTATGGCACTTGCTGTTTGAAGGGCAAGACCTACACGATCGGATTCCTGCGCTTCTGCAAGCAGGCCACGCTGCAGTTCTGCCTGGTTAAGCCGCTGGTGGCCTTCATCATCATCTTTCTGCAGGCGTTTGGCCATTACCACGACGGTGATTGGAGGTAATGGCTGCTTATCTTTTACGGTGCGCGTTATTGAACCATGAATTGCTCAAAGTTCGCGGCAACTTCACCTTGCATACAAGTGTATCGCCGTATTTGTACCATATAATCCGCGATGATCCCACTAATGCTCTCCCTCGTCTCCCTTGCAGTGCCGATGGTGGCTACATCTACATCACCATCATCTACAACATCTCCGTATCGCTGGCGCTGTACGGCCTCTATCTGTTCTACTTTGCCACTCGGGATCTGCTGACACCGTTCGAGCCCGTCCTCAAGTTCTGCACGATCAAGTCGGTGATCTTCCTGTCCTTCTGGCAGGGCGTCGGCTTGGCCATCCTGGAGAAGGCCAACGTTATCTCGCCCATTGTGGACAGTGCTGGCACTGTCACCGCCGAGGCTGGTACTGTCTCTGCCGGCTATCAGAACTTCTTCATTTGCATCGAAATGCTGTTTGCCGCCATCGCACTGCGCTATGCATTCCCCTATCAGGTAAGTTGGTGCTCGCCACGGAATGCCGGAGATTTTAGGGGGCTATTTACTATTTCTGGTTAAGATTAGATAGCAGTACTAATAGCCGTCGCTTTGGGCTATTTCGGGGGTTTATTCGGGGGCATTTGTGTGGCTGATAAATGCTGTTCGGGGTCATTTGTGTGGCTGATAAATACAAGGTGTTAATGTAATGATGACTTGGCTTAATAAGCTTGAAATGTTATATACTTGATGTTTTTCTTTTAGGTCTACGCACGCAGCTGCATTAGCGACGGCCACGGCCGATCGGTCACCATGCAGTCCATTTCCAGCAGTCTCAAGGTAAGCTCGCCTTACCAATGAATTCCACGTGACTTGCAGCATCTTTTCTTCCTCTACAGGAAACGATGAATCCCAAGGATATTATGACAGACGCCATACACAACTTCCATCCGCAGTATCAGCAGTACACGCAGTACAGCTCAGGTTAGTCCCAATCCAGCCTCTTGGCCTCGATTTCTTTCTCTCTTTTCTTGTGCTCGAGTCTGTCTGTGGCATGTTTCGTTCATTCCGTGCCTGCTAAATCTTATCTTATCTCTCTCTGTGTTTTGTTGCGCTCATTTAACGCGTTGCGATGCCCAACATCGATTCCCAACTCCCAACTCCCTACTCCCATTTCCATTTCCATTCCATTATCGTTATGTTTTTCACATTTTTGTTTTTCTTTCTGTTTTTTCTTATCTTTTGCAGAAGTAACCTCGGCGCAGCGTTACGAAAAGCTCTAATAATCTAAAATCTAAAGCAAACGAAAAACTCTAGCGATGCTCGCTACTAAACCACTATTTTGCAAATCAAATACACACACAATTCCACAAATCCAGGCGGGGACGCGATACGTAAACGAAACGAAACGAAGCAAACAAGTGTACTTAGCCTACGGCCTTAGCTTAAATCCCTCCCTCAAGAACTCCCCCTAAAATGCACTCAAAACAAAAGAGATACTAGGCCCTAGTTACTTACTGTATTAGCATTACAAAAAATGCTGAAAGCTGAACAGAAATTCGCCCTAGTCCTGTGTCCATTGTGTTTAGGGATCTGAGAACGTTTTCTCCGTTTTCTGCGCGCCTCTGTGCCTCCGTACGTCTGTATTTTTACGCCTAAGTCTAAGCATTTTAAAACAAACTATTTAAATGTTAGCTCTACAACAACAATAATATTTGAAAATATTATGTATTTGTAAACAAAGATTTTATTATACTCTACGCAGTCCGGAAGATCCCCCAAGTTATATTCCCTTCAGCATTTATTTACACGTTTCCGTTTCGCTCAAAAAGATACCAAAAAGACAAAGTTTTCTTTTTTTGTTTTGATTTTTCCTTTGACCTTTGACTTTAACTTTGACCCGCTCTTTTTTGTGATAAGCTCTCGTCGTGCTTCTATTTACTTCTGTTTGTAAATGTTTAAACCTTAAACCAATTGTATAAAATATCTAAAATATCTAGCAATAAATGTACGATAAGCTTGACGAACTGTTACCTTCTTGCCTCGTTTTCTTCGTTGCATGTTTATTGGCCCGTCTCTAGCCTAAACCTTGATCAAGGTAAGCCATTTTTGAGGGCAAATATCAATAATAGATTCTTCTTAACCAGTACTTGATCAAGGTATAGGAGTTGCATGGCATGGCATGTTCAAATTGGTTCCTGTACATAGCTATAATCATAGTTTCCCCCTCGATCTTACGATCCATGTGACACACCTCCACTAACAACCCGAACAGGTGGCAAGAACTCGCGCGGCATTCGCGTCTCCAGCTATGATCCCGACGATCCGAACTCTGGAGGAGCTACGCATCAGGCACCCACCAGCGGGGGATACAACGCCGTGGCCACCGGGCCCGGCTCGGGCGCCAACAGTAGTAACGGTAACGGCAGCAACTGCATGGCCTCCAAGACGCTGGGCAACCAGCGGAAGTTCATGCCCGGCGGCCAGCGAGTGGCGACCATTAGCCAGAACTACAACGAGAAGACCATGCTGCTAAGCAGCGATGACGAGTACCAGTAGAGAGGAAGGGAGAGGATGACCCATCCCATCCCCACCTTATAATTGTTATTCCGGTCTTTTGTTCGCGGATTCTGTCGGATTCGTTTCTTTCGTTGCCGATTCTGTCGCTTGTACAATAATCTTAAGTAGCATTCACAACCTATTAGGCAATTAAACACATCCTATAATATATTAGGGGGCGAGTGGCATGATCCGTGGATAAGGAAACTGATTTTAGATTCCCAATTCTTTGTAAATTGTATTATCAACTACGATTTAATTTTAAATTAATGATTGTAATGTTTCTAGACAGAATTATCCACAGATCAGATAATAAGAACCCCTATTCGTGTATCCCATATATTATTGTAATTTTACACCGCATTTGAAACTTGATTCGCTTCGATTCCATTTCTATCTTGCGTGTAAATTTGTCAAAGGCAATTGAAAACTGTAAAGCGAACCAAAAACTGAACACAAATCAAAAACAAAGTAGATAAAACCGAAAACCGAACTGCAAACTGCAAACTGCTCTTCTTGCGTCTCACGAACCGTCTACAAACAGGCTGCTTCTACAATAAGAACCGCGGGAAGACACCACACAACAGCCGGCGAGCAAAGCTGGAAATATATTTATAAGCCAAGGCTAATTTTTAAAGCAAACTTAACACAGTACATTAGCTAACTTAGAGCGAATTTGTTAGGTGAATGAGTACGAATGGAGAATGTTCAGAAATTCACATTCACTCCCCTTCCCGGACACGAGAAATGTATAAAAGAATTTTACCCTGTACAGGAGAAGGCGCATCGCATCGCAACGCAAGTCAAGAACAGTATTTTGATATCTTAGCCAGGCTTCCCGTCAAAATTGCGCGCGTGTCTGGACCAAAATGGAGGAAATGAGTTAGAAAACAATAGGAAAAGTCAAATTATGTATATTTATTCGGGGCGAAGAAAGCGAAGGAGAACGGAGAACCGAAGGCAGTAACGTTTTTATGTACATTTTTTCCGTTAATATGAAATGAGAATAAAGTATATGTCATAAAGTACACAAAATCCAATAATGTATAAAATATTTGTGTGTTTTCATTGGCAACTAAAAGGATTAAATAATGCTGATTAAAATTAATCAATTTGCCGAATAACAACAATAATTTAGGGCGGGCATCTCCCTTAAGTTAAAAGATTACTTACAGTTTACAAAGAAATTACTGTTCCGGGGCTTCCCAATGGTGCTTAATTTATTCCATAATTTTATATGTGGCCTTGGGGACTGCCAAAATCGAGCCCCAGAGGCGAGCAACATTCTTCGTGATTCCCAGTTCGAAGAATTTTGATAAGAGCTCCCAGTGACGATGATGGCGACAATGTAAATAGACGCACCACAACTAATGCACACAGGAGTGTATATAGACGTAGAGTATATATTTATATTATTTCGAAAAACAAACATGATAACGTGGCGCACATGTACACGGAATTGTGAAAGAGATTTCCGTAGACAGTTCCGATCTGATTTTCGAGTAAAACACACGGAGGATGCTGTCGTTTCACCACTTGGCCATTATCTTGGGTACAGATTTTATATATGTACATATGCAACTTTGCTAGCTATTTTCAACCCGCTGTTGGTTTCATCATTCAGCTCTGCTATTCTGTCACCTGCAAATGCAGTCAATGGTAGGAGCTCGGGTGGCCAGCCAAGTACATCGTCGCCCCAACGCCACGCACTTCACGCCTGCCCTCACGCATGGGCACAATCAGGCCAACTTCACCCGAGCCGCCGTTGCGCCCAACTGGATTTCGCCTCCTAAGAACTACCAACCTGCCTTCCATGCTCCACCGCCGACTCAGAACAGGACGTGGCTGCAGCCCGCCAATAACCATAACCAGGGTGCTTACGGAGCCGTTGGAGTGCCGGCACAAACCGCGTACGGTTCGAATGGCTGGGCAGCCAGCAATTATTCGCAGCCAGGTGGCTGGTTCCTGCCCAATGCTCCACAAGGACAGGTGGGCACGCCAGCAGTTACTCTCGGCAGCCCTGGAAATGGAACCTTCTACCCAGCAGGCAACCAGACAGCCTTCGGGGGGCGCGGCAAGAGCAACAATCCGTTTGCAAACCTCTCCATCTGAGCACCTTTGCCAGAGATCCCCCTCCCAATGATAACACACGGTGGACTTTCATTTTTTCAAACAACAATTTATTGCGCAGCCGAGCTGCTCGCAATCGAATCATCGGTGCGGTATATATATTGGGGTTGCTCTCCGGTATTCCAGAAGTGTTAAATAAATGTGTATACAAATGATGAAGTTTCCATAGATGGGCTGAGTCAGGGGTGCGGATATTGGGGGCGGTGATCACGCTGATCACGGCATCTATCAAGTATATCAGCTTTGAACAATCAGTAAATGGAGCGCCACTGCATGAGAAGGATGCGAATGAGGCGACAGCCCGTCCCAATGGCTCTGGAATACAACCGATGATCTGTAACCGAAGAGGATCTATCCCACGCCGCTGTCCCAGGTTCCCACGCCGCAGTCCAGAAGTCCCACGCCGCAGTCGCGTTACTCCCACGCCGCAGTCCGGAGAATCCCGCGCCGCTGTCCAGTGGAATCTGCTCCCTCGCCGCCGTCTGGCATAAGCCTCTCCCTCGCCGCCGTCGAAATCCTCGTGATCTCCTCGCCGAAGCTTCCAGCTTCCCACGCCGCCGTCACTGCTTCCCGCTGAAGAAGATTCCCCGTCGACCGTCCTAGCGTCCTATCCCTAGCGCCCTCGTCTAATCGCCCTAATAATCCCACGTTGCGAAACTGCCTCTCCCGCGCCGCAGTCACTACATTGGATCCATCGCAGGAAGTCCCACGCCGCTCGCGGTCCGCTCTAGCTCCCTCGCCGCCGTCAAGCGTTCGGTCGCTCTTGCTCCCACGCCGCCGTCCATTCGATAGAATCGTACAATCCTCAAACTAATCCAAACAATATCCTCACGAAGGGTCCTCACAGAGAAATTCAGAATCGACCAGTGTGTAGCGAAGCGAATAGTGAATCCTAGTCCAAGTGCATCATCGGTGCGAAGAAGGGGTAATCAGCGGCGAAAAACAGTGCCAGTAACAGCAGAAAACCAGGAGGCCGTCCAGTGATACGATATCAAAGGAGACTTTTGCGAGTCGATGGGAATGGCGAAGAAATGATACCAGTTGCTCCACTCGCAGATTATGAAGGGTGATCGATCCAACAGAGAACTCGAGGCGACTCCTCTCCTCTCCTCGCATCAAAAATGAACAAAAGCGTGCAGTCCTACGTCGTGTGTGGTGTTTCTAGTCGGTTCCAAGCATAACCAGGATGTGAATAGGTAGATTGGCCCCCCTTTAGTTGGGTATGAAGTATGAATGCAGAACTGCTGCCACGGGTGGACCTCCAAATGCAAGCTCGAAGGTAGCGAAAGATAGGGAAGGACTTGCAAGCATCTCCCACACTCGTCGCTTGTCTTGAAAGGCCTCGAAGATGGTAACAGCATACACATAGCTCGCTCGAAGGCATCGGAATGATTGAAAGCCATCGCACGCTGCTCCCTCGGCTCCCTGCTCACAGCTGCTCTCCTCAATACTGCCACGGATCTTGCTCTAATGAAGGGTGCTCCCATATAATGGTCCCTGCCGCTGCTGCTACTTCTGGAACGGCTTGCCTAGCTGCACTCCTCGGGGTAGTAGGATCGGATCTGCTCGGTTCTTAGGTCGTAGGTTTACATAGTCAAGGCTTACAATATCTTACAATGGGTTTACAATGCGTTCAAAAACAAAAACATCGAAATTAAGTGGTCAGAGTCGGGGGACCTGAACTCCTCTCTACAAATAGAGCAATTGGCTGCAATGACATAGGTTTAAGGAAAACAAAAAGGAAATAGCTGTGGACTTCGGTCGGCTGTACCGCGGGCGCGTGTCTCTTGGATTCCCTTTGAGACGCAACTTAACGAGTGGCTTTTGGAGGCGTTCCTGGCGGTGGAGCCAGTTTGAGATTCAGATTCAGACACGTGCACGGGATAGATGAGTCAGTGGAGTGTTCCTGGAAAGCGAAAAGGCAGCGAACTACGTGGAAGAAACTCATATACCTTGTTTGTGCTTGTGGCTTGGGGACCCTGCCTGCCGCTGTCGCTGTACATCGTATTGATTCCCTTTACGATTTCTGTGCTGAAGCGAAGAGCCTGGCCGAGGAGGAGGAGCTCGACCCGGGCCCAGGAGCTCAACAGGGAGCGAGCTCGACTGCTGCAGTAACCACCTCGCAATTGATTCCCTTTTGCGGTTTGTTGATCGGCGGGCCAGGAGTTAAGGGCTCAACTGGCGGAGCTAAGGCACGACGCATTGGCCGCTCAGCTCGGTCTTCGAACACTAATCGCTTTGATTCCCTTTGCGATGGATATGGGTTTCTCGAATTCTGGGCTACCTACGGAAGGAAAGTACAAGTAAATCGACAACCCTGATGGATGATCGACATGCTGCGTGCGTCTCCTGCGCTGCGCTGTGCTGCACTGTGCTGTGCTCGAGTTTGGCTTGGCTGTCTGTGAGTCTGTCTGGACTGACCGATAGTCTCCAACTGCTGCTGCTGCACATCTTCTGACTCGGATTCGATTCGGATGCTTGAACACTAATCGCAGTTGGTTCCCATTTGCGATGAACGACTCTAGCTGCGGGTCGGGTCGTTAGCTTCTGCTCAGATCGATCACTGTTCGGTTCGTTCTTCGCTCGCCGATCGCTGAAAGTGACAAGTGATAGTTAGCGGCGCCAGGCGAGGTATCCCTCCGGCTCTGGCGCAGCTGCTGCAGCAGCAGCCCTGTAACAACGACAACGCATCAGCTCACTTCTCAGCGAATACTGGTGGTGGTACGGTGTAGCGGCTTTCGGTCCTAACGCATTTGATTCCCTTTAGCGTGGACCGAACGCACATATTCTGTGCGGTGCAATGCAGTGCGTGTACGTGCGTGGGCTCAGCTCAGCTCAGCACGGTTGGACTGGGTGCCATTTCTGGTCGGCAGGCGTTCCGGTCATCGCATCGAAAGGCTCTGGCTCTGTGCTGGGAGCACTGCCACGTGATGGTTGAGAGAGACACCAGCAAACTTGACTTGGCTGCAATGTAAAAGCATTAGGTTTACATCTTCTTACACAATTGGCACGGCACAATCGACGGGACGCCTTCCCTGCCTGCCTGGCTGCCTGCTTGCTTGTGTTCTTGTATTCGTTCTGCGGATACTCGATGCTTGCTCGACGCAGTAGCTGTGGCAGCTGCAGCAATAGGTTCGTTCGGTTGTCGTTGCAGTGGCCAGCTTGCAGCGGGCACTTTGTTCTTTGCTTGCTAGCTAAGAGAAGCCTAACTGGATGGACTTGATGCATCGTTTTGGATTCCCTTTAACGATTTGCAGCAGCACAGCCGTAGACTCGGCCAGCTAGGAGCTGGAGCGACACCGCTTGCCCTCGCTCTCGTAATAGCTATGTATGTAAGTCGGTGCCCACAGGCACACTCAACTGTGCGGCACCGCTGCAAAATGTAAACAAGAAATTTATGGCTGCCAAAAGCTTTCTCACTCTGGTAAACGAGGTGTCGTAGAGTCCTACGGGAGCTACACACGTCCTGTCTGTCCCCGAACAATGCTGGAAAAACAGGTGAGTTGGGTTCAGACCTGACCTGCACTGCGGCTCAATTCGAATTCGAATTCGTCGTGTTGTATGGATGTTGGACTGCGACGACTGAGTGTTGGTGTTATTGCTTTCAAGTTGGCATTTGATTCCCATTGCCTCAAGAAATTTTGCTACATGTTCTCGGTACGGTTACGGGTTTCGAAACGGCCATGGTGGAGGAGTCAAGTGTTGTGACCAAAATGCATGCCTTGGCACTGGACACTGTCTGTAACGAATACAATAATGAGCCGCTGAAGGAGTGAAGGAAACACTTCGTCTGCGTCTGGGTCCCAGTCCCAGCGTTGCGCCAGAGGTCGAGGGGGTTCGCAGTTGCCTTCGGAATGGGCAGGCACATTCTACTGCCGCATTGCTACAAGACAGAAATAGTTTGTTCGACATACGGCAAGTGATTTACATGTGATCCGTGTGCGCCATCTCCCCGCGCAGCTTAAGTGACAAGTGCATTTCTATAAAACACGAAAGAAAAGGATTTCGATTGCAAATGGCTTAGCGTTTACGATTGCCTGCGTGGCTCTCCTGTTTAGGGCCTCTGTTTCTTGCTAGTTTCAGTCTCTTGACCAAGTCTGAGCGGAGGAAGCGAAGAAGCTATCGTGAAGGCACTCCTTGTGCTTAGTTGTGACTAAAAATAATTCAAACGGGAGCATTTGGTCGGAGATTAGGTTTTAAAAACGATTTACGCATGGCGTTTGTCGTCGTCCCAACGATGCTGCTTTCGAGTTGAAGAACCCGAGGCATCCTCCTCTTCTTCCTTAACCTGTCAAGCTCCCGCTTCCTTTTCCACTTCCACTTCCACACACGGATGCATGCAGGCACCGCTCAACTGCGTTGCATCGCTACAAAAACAAAACAAACGAAAAGTGACGCTCGTGCGAAGTCTACTAACTCAGTTCCGAGGCGTGCTTCTCGAGACAATCTGATTTCTCGGCCGAACATCCAATTTTTGGAGCGTGGAGAGCGAGCACTGGCACTGGCCCTGGCACTGGCACTCACAGGAACCGTTCAACTGTGACGTGCCGCTACAAAGATTTAGATCGGCCAGGGACTAGCCCAGAGATTAGGAAGAGAATGGGGGGGTGGTGCGAGTGTCTAGGGGAGGCTGAAAGAGGAGAGAGAGTAGATCCAAAAGCGACGGCGCCCAGTTGCCCAGTAGAAGAAGTCGAGAACAAGAAGAAGTATCCCCAAGAATGCGTGATGTGTGGAACTGCGACGACTGGTGATCCGATGCTGTGCTGTTCTTTGCTGTTTCTTTGCTGTAAATCTGTTCAAAAGGCAATATTGTGTTCGCAGCTGATATACCAAATACCGTGTATCTGTGTGGATGGGTGTGGTGGTCAGCAACTGCGAAGCGTTCTATGCAGATAGGTGGTGGTAGTTGGTAGTTGGTAGTTTGTAGTTGCTAGAGAGCGTCAAACGCAGGTAAGCTGATGAGAGCTGGAGGAGCTGCTGCCGCGCGCATTCCGCCTTGTCCCCATTGTCCTGTCGCTGCCTATGGCTTTGTCAATGTCAATGGCGTGCAGAGGAGACTCGGTGGTGGTTGCTGCTGCTGCTCCTTGCTCCTGGCGGCTGTTTGCGGAACTCCCTGGCAGGCGGTAGTGGTGGGGGTGACTCGGACAGACGTGGAGACTCACTCAGTAACTCAGTAGTAACCCAAGCATTCTTGTTCGCTGTCAGTTTTGGATTCAGTGACGCAGTACGCAGCGTTTGTTGTCTAGTATTCCGTTCCGTTCCTCCTCAGCGTTGCCATTAACGTTCGAGGAGCAGGAAACTGGAAAACAAAATCGATTATAGATGCGGGTTTATGGCAAGCGGTAGGGTTGGTTGTTGCCTAGCGACAGATTCGAAGTTAATAATAAATAAGGCAGTATTGATTTCAACATTTGATTTCATTCGTTTAATACAGTATTGTTTATTTTAGCTTAATCCATATCAGTTCTGTTTTGCTTACGGTACGTACACTTACAGGCTAGCATTCTCGATAAAGGCTAAAGATTCAATGTGAATCAGTGGATACTACATCTACATCTCCCACAAGTTCCACAAGTCCCACAAAATCCCAGAAATGGCGATGACGAATTTCCCCACAATCGGACAACAACAAAGGTTTTCATCATCTTGGTACACAAAAATAGCCCAAGCGCACACGCACCCATACAGGTACGCGTGTAACGGTAGTCTCTTTGTCTCTGTCTACCCCCCTTGGTGTGAGGTTGGAAACGGAAAATTTTGTGTGCGACCTCTACTTTCGCCACAGGTAGGTAGGTAGGTAATAGGACTACGTAGTATATGCAGATGTAACTTAACTAGGTAGAAATAGTATACTGATTTACCAACCGAGTGTGATCCGGGACCAAAGGCTCTTTCTGGTGGCGTTTCGTACGGATTTCTGGAGCAGCGTCCATGACTCACACCATTTTCGATCGAATCGAAGGCCGTTGGCTCAGCGTCTTCTCCTCACACTCTTCCAATCCTTCACATTTTCTTTACAATCTATAACAGCCTTGCACATGTTTGCGACTGCAAATGAGAAATGGGTTGTCGTAATAAAACTAGTTTAACAATGAACAAATAAATCTAAGGTAACTGCGACGAAAAGGGAAATGTTTCGACAGATGTACATTTGTGCCTGTATACGACAGTCACGTATACACACACAGCCCGCGGCACCATATAGTCGTCTCGTTCTAGCTGGCCACAGCAATGGCGCAGCTGTGTTGGCTGTGACTGTGGTTGTGGTTGTGGCTGGGCCCGTTGTTGTCGTTGTTATTGCTACTAAGGCTGCGCATGAAATTGTCGAGGCCACTGAGCTCGCTCCTCCACAAATTATTTTCGATCTCGCGTCGCTCGCACTCCGCCTCCGCCTCGGCCACAGCTTTGGCACTGGCTTCCTGGGCCTGGTCACTGCCGCAGTGCGTTCTGCCATGGGGCACGAATTTGGTCTGCATTTCTAGCCAGCGACTAAACCGTTCCTGCTGCTTTCTACGCAGTTCATGCTCCGCATGGAGCAGGGCCGTCGACAAAATGGCGTTCACGCGCAGGTCGCTGCCAGCGCCACGCAGCTTGCGACGCATTTTCTGGCGCTTCACGCGGAAATTACGCACCCAATCCGTCAGCGTCTTGGGCTCGTTGGCATCAAAGTCGTCGAAATGCGCGACAGCCACCATTTTACAGATTTACTTTTACTTTGTTCGGCGACGACACGAGGAAATGATTTCGGAATTTTGGTATACACACACACCTTTGCTGCTGTCAAGACTGAACTGCTGGGTAACTGCTCCGAAACGATTCTGACTTATTTTTCCAACGCACACCAGATACTGTGACGGGCGGGCAGCGGACGCGACCTTTTATACCCTGCGTTTACACGGTGCGTGCCTGAAAAGTCTGGCAGCACTGTTGCTTTCAATTCACGTATTCGTTGGTATTGCGGGTAATTTTAATTTAATAAATCTTTTTATTGGTTAAAAATATCACTTGAGCAAGTAATTTGATATTTTCATTGCATGGTTATAGATTTGTGAGTTGAAAAGGTGTCAATTTTAAAATCAAGTTTTCACGAACAGCTGAAATTCATCGCATAAACCTAATACATGATCTGGCCGCATCGATTTCTCCACTCCTTCTGTATGTAGTACCTGCGTTAGAATCGACTTTGTGGAATTTTACAGGTAGCTAGGGTGAAGAAAATATAATCAAAATGAGCCCTAATATGTACGGCATATGTAGCGTACCGCCATTAATCCGATTTCCAAGCACAAGCATGTAAATTTTCATTTAAATTCAGTGTTTTCAATTTTCACAGAAAATAGGGATGGAAGTTTACCGATAAATTTTTTTTATGTATTTCGGTTGTTTACGACTATCGTAAAGACAGCATTTGCGATGTTTATTTATTAATTAATTTATTTATTTATATACAGCTAACACTCTGTGTAAAACTAAATGCTAACTTAAGTTTAAGGAGCATTAGCGGCTGCCTACCATTTATTAATTTATTATATTTCATAATTGTATTATTATAATTTCTATTTTGTTTTCAACAAAGTACATATGTATGTATGTATATTACAGTCTTGATCAATCTTCCGTTCCCTTTTTATTCAATCTATCGCTACTCAAGTAGTCACTCTTAGGAGCTTATATAGTGGAAGAATAATTATAATAATACTAATAATAATAGATACTCATATTCTAAACTGTTTTTATAATATTATACATTTATTTGGCCACCCAAAATTTAGCCAAGCCGGAAATCACCCTAAATAATACCAGGAACATGAAGAATACAGCTCACACTTTGGCGGGCGGTTCCAATACGACCAAGATTTACCCACGCAAGTGTTTCACATTCCCCACGGAGAGGAACAACATTCAATGGCACGCCACACATTGCCGACACCTGGAGCACTTCTCCCCAAGTGCCGAATGGGGAGATCAGTTCTCCGTGGAACTTCGCAGGCGTCGGTCGCGGATGCAAATAACGGGACTCCGAGCGGCAAGATCGCCAATTCGGGGCGAGGCAAGGCGACAAGAGGGAGACTGCGACTGCGACTGCGAACGTGAGAAATTAGCACAGAGATTGCCAGCGGTGCGAGGCAAGAGCAGAGCCAGATATCCAGATTTCCAAATAAACAAATCCGCACAAGTGTGAGGCGCACAAGTGCCAACCACACGATCGCACTAATTGGGGGCAGAACGGACTCGGAGTCATCATTATTGGCACACCAATGAGTTATTGGCGATCCGCCCATCTCGACGGATAAGTAATTGACCTGCACATAGGATCGGTTCGGCAGCACTCGGCAGCTGGAGCCAGCTGCCAAAAGTTTATTATTGTTTGGGCCGCGGCCGCGAGAGTGTAAACAAGGCAGAAGTGGCGGCGCGAAGATGGAGAACGTGCGCTTCTCGATAATCGTAAGTGACCCATATGCCCTCCGGCCCAGCCCCGCTCTCACCGGGAACTCTTTGCTTGCTTTGGCAGGAAAACGATCTGAAATGGAACTCGGAGAGCGACCAGGGGGCGGACGTGGACCTGCTGCTGGACAAGCGCAGTATCTCGAGCGAGGCCAACAGCGCGGGGGTGTTCAGCGACGAGGCGCATGAGATATTTGCGCGTCAGCAGCAGAACCAGATACTCTGGGAGCTGGAGGAGATCGAGGAGACGCTGACCGCGTCGCCGAGAGCCAAGCATGTCCTCGAAATGGTCAGGTCCGGCTGCTTTCTGGGTAAGTAGACACCAGGAACTCACTCCCCTTGCGCGTTAGATACTGATCAGTTACCGCAGAACTCATGGCTGACTCCAGCGACTGCAGTCTGGCCCTGATCTGTTGCTCGGTGTTCGGCAGCGTGGAGAACATCCAGTACCTGCTGAGCCACTACAACGCCGATCCCAACGCGGCGGACAGCCGAGGCCGGACGCCCCTGCACTTCGCCTGCTGTCGTGCCAACGCCCCCATCGCCAAGGTGCTGCTCGACCACGGCTCTGATCCGAATCGCTGGGATGCCAAGAAGGAGGTGACCTCGCTGCACTGCGCGGCCAGGTGAGTGAGTCACTACTTCTCACATCTGTGTCTAATTAAACGCTTTGGCCTTAGCTCCAAGAGCGTCGAGTGCATCCTCCTGCTGCTGCGTCGCAAGGCGAGCATCAACATTGGCATCGAAAAGCGCTCCGCCCTGCACTATGCCATCGATGTGAATGCCGTGGAGTGCGCCGAGATCCTGCTGAAGTACGGAGCCGATCCGAACACTCCACAGGTCTACACGGAGACGCCGCTGCACACGGCCAGCGCCGCGGGATTCGCCAAGTGTGTGCAGCTACTGCTCGACCACAACGCCGATGTCCGATCGCAGTTTGGCGAGGGAAAGGTCACAGCCCTGCACTTGGCGGCGGAGAACGACTACGTGGAGTGCGCCCGTCTGCTGCTGGAGCATCGTGCAGAGGTGGACTGCCGCAACGCCAGCCACCAGACGCCCCTTCACCTGGCCTGCCTCTCGCAGTCCGTCGGCACCGTCGATCTCCTCATAGCCTACGGGGCCAATGTGAACGCCGTCTACCGGGACGGACGGACGGCCCTGCACGCGGCCATTGTGAAGCAGTCGCGATGCCTGGACTGCTGCAATGCTCTGCTCAAGGCGGGGGCGGACGTGAATAAGGTGGGTCTAAAAACTATTTAAAAACCTTATTGTTTCACTCTTGCTGATGGTTTTCCTCTCACAAATAAGTGACTATAATTCCATAGATACCATCAGCAACATTGATCGTTTATTGCCAAAAACAAAGTTTTTAAAGTCGCATTAATCTTTGTAGAATAATCATAATAATAAGACAGATCTCTATACTCTTTAAATCTTCATTGATGTCTTCTTAATGGGTTAATTCCCAATGTGAGGAAAACATTGTAGGTTATTACCCAGAAAAGTATTATATCAAAGATGTGACTATAAGATTTATTGTAATATTTCCGAAAGCTAGCTTGGATCTAAAAATTATTTAAATACATTTTTGATGCATTTTAGCTGATGGTTCCCCTCTCTCAAATAATTGACTATAAATCCTTAAATACCATCAGCAACATTGAACGTTTATTTCCGAAAATAAAGTCTTTAAAGTCTCATTAATCTTCTACACAGATTATACACTGAAACAATCATAAAAACAAGACAGATCTTAGTAATCGAGGGCTATGACTATAAATCTTTATTCATGTCTTCTTAATGGGTTACTTTCCACAGTTTATGTGCAAAATGTGTGGACAACATTGTAGGTTATTGCCAAGACAAACTAACATGTGTAAATGTAATGAAAAGTATTATAAGCAAAGTTTATAATATTCCCAAGAGATATTAAATCAGCGCTCCTTTCTTGCAGGCTGATAACTACGGATATACCCCGCTCCACATTGCAGCCCTCAATGAGTTCAGTAGCTGCGTGTACACGTTCATTGGCAAGTGTTTGGGATTGGATTCAAGGCGCTGCGGCTTTACTAATGACCTTTCTTTTTGTCCTTTGTCCACAGAACATGGAGCGGACATAACAGCACGCACGGACGGGCACGTCTCGGCGCTGTCCTTTATAGTGCGCCGCACTCCGGAGATAATACCAAAGCTAATGCAGAAACTGGACCGTTCTATAAAGGCGAACGACCACGAAATCGGCGACGTGGACTGCCAGATTAAGCTGGACTTCAGGCTGCTGGTGCCCAGCTCGTCGATGGAGCGCGGCGAGACGGAGCTGCTACTCTCGCTGATCGAGGTCGGCCAGAAGCGGATCCTGATGCACCCGCTGTGCGAGACGTTCCTCTTCCTCAAGTGGCGTCGCATCCGCAAGTTCTTCCTCATGAGCCTGGCCTACCATACGCTCTTCGTGCTCCTCTTCACGCTCTACGTGATCCGGGTCTTCGTGCGGTGCTGCAAGGAGGGCGAGGAGTGCCTGGCGCCGGGCTACGTGTCCACCATTGGCTACTTGGTGATAGTCCTGAACCTCATCCTGCTGGGCAAGGAGGTGTTTCAGATGGCGCACGGCCTGCACGGCTACGCCAAGTACTGGGAGAACTGGCTGCAGTGGACCATTGTCTTTGGCGTGCTGCTGTGCGTCTCCCCGAAGATCCTGCAGACCGGCGACTTGCTCGCGGTGCCCGTCTGGCAACATCACGTGGCCGCTGTGGTCATCCTGCTCGTCTGGCTGGAGCTGATGATGCTGGTGGGTCGCTTTCCCATCTTCGGCGTTTACGTGCAAATGTTCACCAAGGGTACGTGTTTTGAATCGAATTCCCAGCGTTAATCCTTATGGAAAATGCCTTCCCTTAGTGGCCTTCAACTTTGCCAAATTTCTGCTGGCCTACATTTGCCTGCTGGTGGCCTTCGGCCTCAGCTTTGCGGTGCTCTTCAACGACTATCCGGCCTTCGAGAACATCACGTGGACGTTCCTGAAGTCCATCACCATGATGTCCGGCGAGCTGGAGTTCGAGGACATATTCTACGGCGACTACGCCGTCAAGTTCCCGGTCACCGCCCACATCATCTTCCTGTCCTTCGTGCTGCTGGTCACCGTGATTCTGACCAACCTAATGGTGGGCCTGGCCGTCAGCGACATCCAGGGCCTGCAGGTCAGCGCCACCCTGGACCGACTGGTGCGCCAGGCCGAACTGGTCTCGCGCCTGGAGAGCCTCTTCTTCTCGCGCCTGTTGCGGAGTGCTCCCACCAACCTCATCCAGCTGTGCAAGCGCAGTGCCCTCCTGCGCACCTCCCGCGACAAGCTGCAGTTCACCATCCGGCCGAACGATCCCCGGGACAACCAGCTGCCCGAGGACATAAAGGTGAACATTTACAAGCTGGTGGCCGAGCGGCGCGACAGGAACCAGAGCCTGCGTCGCCGCCAGTTCGAGAACAACTATAACTTCTTCAGCCGAAGTCTGCAGCGCCAGCAGGAGCCTCCCCAGGGGGAATCTCTGCAGCCAGAGACGGCAGCCTTTGCGGCCCCGAACAAGGCGCCCCAGAATCTCTTCCACATGCACGAGCTGCTGCGGCCACGATCTGCCACCAATGTGCCGCAGCAGTTGCGCCAAGAGCAGGAGGGAGCGGTCCAGTCGAAAAACCAGCTGAACGTCCTCAATGCCGTGCAAGCGGAAGTGCATGCGATCAAGACGCAGCTGGGGGAGCTGGCGGCCAAGTTTGAGCGCTTCTCGGAGAACGCCACCCGCAAGCTAAACTACAGCGCCGACGAACTGTGTCGCCTGAGGCAGCAAGGCCAGTCGACGGCCTCCCATCCCCACACACACCGACACCATCGCTGAGGAGGCATCGGAATATATTTAATTTGCACGTAACTTATGATTAAAGCGCCTGATTGGATCGAGTTCCTAGGTAAGCCACTTGTCATTGCTCTGGTTCCAAACAAGCGTGTCCTCTCTGGGCAGCTCTTCGCCGGGGTTAATGCGCGTCCAGGTCTGCGTCATAGGATTGTAGGCAAAGTTCTTCGAGTTGTGAGGCGGCGGTGGAGCAGTCTGCGTAACAAGAGGCGGTCGCGTGATGGGCACAATGTTGGGGAAGGCGTTGGCAGCACTGGGCCTCTCGTTGTTGCTGATGTACTCCACCTGGGACTTGGGATTCGAGTGCTCCACCGGGGCGCCTAGCACCAGCATCAGCACGGGGCAGAGCAAGGCAACGAGAGCTAAGAACGAGGCTTAGGCCGAGTTTAAAGCGAAACGATGTGTGGCCTCCAACTTACTGTACAAGTGGGCCATCTCTCTGGGGTTACAATACAGAACGGAGAACAATGGAAACCGGGGATTAAGTGTGTGGCGAAGCAACCAAGCAGACAAACAACCCGATTGCGACTGTCGCAGTGATTGAGCTGGGGTCGTAAGCCGGCCATTCACAGGCCAGAGAGACACAGAGATACGAGTTCGGTCTTGAATATTTGTGTTTTTCATTTTATTCGCTGACGTCACTGGCGAGACGTTCGATTGAGCAAAAGCTGGATGCTGGCTGTCACCTCTCACGGCCGGCAAGCTCCCTGGTGCACTCGCGTGATATCTGTGAGAGGAGAGAGTAGGATCAGATGAGGTATACAAGCTCAGTTAATCCTAATTTACCTAAGCCACAGGCCACCGCGCAGTTGAACTTGTTCAGATTGTAGTAGTTGTTTCTGTCGCTGCCACAAATGGGGTTGTACTCGCTGGTCGTGGGGCAAGTCTGGAGGCATTGCAGGTACCGCGGCTGCTGATTGGCCGGAGTTCCAGCAGGTGTCGTAGTGGTGGTGGTGCTGCTGCTGGCTCCAGGAATTGTAGGAACCTGAGGCTGCCTGCCCGGTGTCTGTGGACGGAGCCAAGGATTCTGCTGTTGTCCTTGCTGGGGGTAACCTTGGACCACTCCTAGCAACAGGAAGGCCAGGCCTAGTGTAGCTTATCATTAGTTAAAGTTACTTATTCCAATGCCATTTCAAACCCACCGAAAATTCTAAAGCAATCCATATCAGTGCGCTACCCTCTGAAACAAAGACACTTGTGAAGCCCACTGCCCATCGCCGCTTCCTATTTATAAGCCAGAGCCGAAGCCAGCACACAAGCCGATTATCGCAATCGATTCCCAGTGAGTGTAAGTTCGAGGCCTCGAGAACCGAGCTAAAACCTGTATTGGGATTTTTACAGTCAATGCCATGGGGCACGGAGTTCATTCATTTGTTCGGCTGTTATTTTATTATGTTGGGCATCCTGCAATTTGGTTCATTTTTACAATTTAATGTACATAATACATTCTTACAGCGTCTGTCCTTAGTTATTAGCATCACAGAGTCAATTTTGGTCAAGCGGATTGGATCGCCTGGCCCAATAGTCGGTAATGATATTCAAAGGGCAGTAGAAAGGAGCTAGTCTGGATTGGATTGTTTTTATAGGCTGTCTTGCCTCATTGCGTAGACCCTCTGCTGCTGCTGCTGCTGTTGCTGGTGACGTTGCTGCTGCTGCTGCTGTTGCTGGCGCTGTTGCTGCTGGCGCTGCTGCTGCTGTTGCTGTTGCTGCTGTTGTTGCTTCTGCTGTTGCTTCCTCCGACTATTGTCAGATCCGCTGGGCTGGGGCTGGGGCTGGTGATGTAGCTGGTCCTTGGGACGGGGATCGCCCATAGTTAGCACTCCAGTGAGCTTGTTGTCCCAAATCATCAGGCGAATGGGCACCACGGAGAGCAGCTGCAGCTTGTGCGACTGCTTGAGGTTACGCTCCGCAATCAGGACGTAGTTGGGCGCATGCTGCGTGTCGACGAGCACCTTTTGCATCTTAAAGTTGATGCTGATCACGTGCCCCGACTCCAGGGTGACCACATTCATCATGTGCTGGAATATCTCCATGACCACGGCCTTCATGTGGATGACCTGTTTGTTGCGCACGTAGCGCTTAAAGAACAAATTCCCGGACTCGTCTCCGGCCATTTTGGCGCTGTACTTGCGCTCGTTGGCCAGCTTCGTCAAAGCGCGCAGCTCGTCCGGGCTGCGTCCGGGCGGCGGGCAGTACTTGAGGGCGGCTGCCAGCAGACTGCAAAGAAAGGAGATCAGTGATCCGAGGGCGCAGATCGAAGTGACAGCCGTACTTACCGATGCACCATGATGTCCGGATACCGCCGAATGGGGCTGGTGAAGTGCGTGTAAATGGGAATGGAGAGGGCGTAGTGCCAGAGGTCTGCCGGCTCCGTTTTGCCTTCGCTGCAGAAGTAGCTGCAAATGGAAACGAAAGCCGATGAGGAAATGAACCTCAAACGTTGGCAAAGAGAGACTTACGTGGCCCTGGCCATGGGCTTCATCAGCAGCTGACTGAGGCAGGCATTCATGGCCACAGGATTGGGCGCCTCGTTGCACAGCCGCACCATGCTCTCCTGGAGAGCCTTGGACGACGAGTAGTCCAGCTCGAAGCCCAGGGCCACCAGTTTCTCGCGCAGCGCCTTCAGGGACTTGGTGAGCGGCGGCGGGTGATTGCGCAGCACCGACAGGTCGGGGAAGGAGTCGTGTATGAAGCGCGCCACCGCCTGGTTGGCCAGCAACATGAACTCCTCGATCATGCGGTTAGCCTCGCGCTGCTGTTCCACCTCGAAGGTCATCGGCTCGCCGCTGATCGGGTCGAGGACAAAGCGCAGCTTGGCATTGTTGATGGTGAGGGAGCCGTTGTCGAAGCGCACCTGGCGCATGGAGCTGGCCATCTGGTGCAGCAGCAGCACCCTCTTGGCAATGTCGTCGGCCCCGAAGCCGTTCAGAATGGTCGGAAAGTCGTTGTCGGTGAAGCGCTCGTTGGGATTGTCGATTATCAGCTGGGCGTGCTCGTAGGCGAACTGCGTGCACGAGTTGATGACGGTGCGCGAGAAGGTGGGCTTCTCCTGCAGCATGATCCCCTGCCCGTTCATCCGCCAGAAGACCGAGAAGGCGAACTTGTCCTCGCCGGGCAGCAGGGAGCAGCGCATGCACAGGGGCTGCGGCAGCATGTGAATCACCTCGTTGACAAGGTAAATGGACGTGGACCGCTCCTTGACAATGTTATCCAGCTCGCTGTCCTCCGCCAGGTAATGCGCCACGTCGGATATGTGCACGCCCACCTCGAACTCGTTGTCGCCCAGCTTCTCAACGGAAACGGCGTCGTCCAGGTCGCGCGCCGTCATGGGATCAATGGTGAATATGCACTTCTTGCGCAGGTCCCGGCGCTGCAGCAGATCCTTCCCCTCCACAGGAGCTGCTGGCTGCGAGTACATGTCATTGAAGCGCTGCTCAAAGGGCTTTATGTCGCGCAGGCCATTGTGAAAGAGAATGGCCTTCAGTTCGTCTTCGAGGTTGCCCACGCGCCCCACTGGCTGCAAGAGCTCCGCAATGCAGTGCCCGTTGCAGTCCGTCTCGAGGATGTGGGCCAGGTAGAGCAGGCCGGAGACCTCGCCGGCCGGCATGGTGCCCATGTGGACAGCACAGGCATCCTGCGGCACATAGACCATGGGCACGCGCAAGTCGTACGGGCGGAACTTGTAGAAGAGCTGATCGTCGCAGAGTCTGATGGGGTTCGTGAACGAGATGGTGCCCACGATCTGGCGCAGCTCCGTCTGCTTGGTGATGGCTATCACGAAGGCCTTGGGACAGTTGTCCGAGGAAATGACCACCACATTGTCTGCGTCTGCGTCCGAGTCCTGCGACTCTGTTTCGTCGGAGAGCTCCTCATCGTCCGCTGGAAGAAGCGATGCTTTAAACAATTGTCTACCCAATCTCTAACAGAAACACTTACCCAAGGATATAGAAGGCTTGCCACCTGTGATGCCCCCTGAGGAGGGCAGGGGCTCGGCCTCGGCGGGCTTGGAGCTGCTTGCATTTAGCACAAAGGCCCGCACCTGGTCTCCCTCGAAGGCGTAGCGCCGGGCCACGGGCAGCAGCACGATGCCATCCCTCTCGAGGGCCTCGCGATCGTTGGACATCGTGATGAAGGCCTGCCTGTTGTTCTTGCGGTTCACCCGGATCTCATCCTCAACGATGCGCCCGTAGCCAGCTGCAACGAGGCGCTGGGCATGCGCTTCCAGGTCGGAGAAGTTGCCGGCGAAGAGCATTTCCGGCGGCAGCGGCTGGTCTGTGCCCACGTGGTGCTGCACTATCTTGTTTATGTACGAGCGCATGGCCTGCAGCTCGGTCTTCTGGGACTGGGTGGTCGAGCCCTTGTCGGTGCCGTCGCGCTTCCTGCGGTTTCGCTTGCGTCCCTGTTGGGCGGCATTGCTGTTGCTGCTGCCGCTCGAGACCTCTGAATCGTTGCGCCGGCGTCCCTGCTGCTGCTGTTGCTGCTGCTGCTGCAGCTGCTGCCTCCGCGCCATCTCGCTGCCACCATCAATACGCTGTGGCAGCTGGCGGAGAAAGTTGTGAGGCGGCGGCGGCGGTGCTCTACAGGCAGTCCACTCCAGCTGCGAGAGCACCTCGCTCTGGCGTATCAGCTGCCCGGCGTAGGCATTGACGTCCGGGGAGACCACGCTGAGCTTCTTGACCATCTCCTGGAGGGCCTCCACCTCGTTCCTGAGCAGTCGCTTCGACTTGGGCTTGCCGTGACTGGAAGTGGGCGCTGGTCTGGGGTTCGGCAGCATCTGCATGGGCGGCGGATGGTTGGGCGGCGGCATCGTCATCGGGTAGGGGGGCATCTGCATGGGCAGGTACTGCATCGGCATGGGCATGGCCATCGGCATGGAGCTTGGTCGGTTCACAGCCTGCGAGGGCCCTGGCAGCATCTCCACCAGCCGCGGCTGCATGAACACAGTGGTTACGGCTGCTGCTGTAGCTGTGGCAGTGGCTGTGGCTGTAGTTGCTGGCTGTCTGCCCCCGGAGGCGGTCATTTCCCACTGTACATGCTGCAGCCGGGCAACCAGGCGTCGCGAGCGCTGGCGAATGTCCTCGATCTTCAGCAACTCAAGGGGGGAGCCACAGGAGGAGCCAGAGACGGAGACGGAAACGGAGCCGGAGCCGGAGCCCCGCTCCCTGTCCCTGTCCACGTCGGCGCTTGACGTCTCCGACATGCTCGGGAGGAGTTCAGCTGGTTGTTGGTAAGGAATAATCTCTGAAAATCGTTTTAGGAGCCGCTAGGCCTTGTGCGGGACAATAAAAAGTGAGGTGGGTGAAAATTTAAAGGCAAAAAATTGAATATTTTCACGAAATTACACACGAGTGTGGCCGTACTGCGGCAACTGTCGGAACTTTTAGGCCCTTTTGTAGCTGTCCGAACTCGAGATAAGTCAAGCGCCGAAATGAACGACGGTAGGTGTTTTTTTTGTTTATACTCTTTAATTTACGAATAGAAATGTAAAAGACAATCTTATACGGTAGAGGAAATTATAAAGCAGCGTCTACTGATCGACGGAGACGGCACTGGGGAGGACCGGCGCCTGAACATGCTGCTCAAGCAGTTTCTGAAGTGGGCCAATGGCAAGAACGACTCGCCGGAAACCAGGTAAGAATATCCCTAGCGATGGTAGCAAATCTCCTTAATTCGTCCATCCCACATTCCAGCCAAATCATGCACGACCGCCTGATGGCCCACTTCGCCCAGTGCAAGCTGACGGCGATGAAGAACGTGCAGACGCTGCAGATGATCAACGCCGAGGGGGAGCACTACCGGCAGCTGGTGGGGCAGCACGAGGAGAGCATTGGGCTGGCCAAGGAGGAGATCGAGGCCAGCAAGAAGGAGCTGATCACCGCCAAGCAGATCCGCAAGAACAAGATGGAGTACGACCTGCTGGCCTCGCTCATCGAGGAGCAGCCGGACCGCAGCGGCACCCAGGGCCAGATCGAGACGATCCGCAAGGAGATCGATGGGCTGGTGCAGAAGAAGCTCAAGATGGAGCGCAAGTTCCAGAAGCGGCGCAACGACTTCACCCTGCTCATGTACACCATCCACGAGCTGGAGCAGCAGCTGGACCAGGAGAACAGCTCCTCGTCCTCTTCCTCGTCGTCCAGCGACCACGAAGCGCGCTCCGAGCCCGATGTCGATGACAATGGCATCATGGAGGTCAGCGACGAGGACGACGACCTGGCCAGCATCAGCCCAACCAAGTTTGAAGGTGTGCGCGGCGAAACCAAGCTAGCCTCCGTCTCCACGGAGGACTCCAAGGCCATGTCCTTGGAGGAGGACGCTGTGCTGGAGCTAAGCATAGACAAGGACGAGCACGACGTGGATGTGGCAGTGGCCAGTTAGATGCATAAGAGAACTAAAATAAAAGATCTAGGAAACAGTTCCCAATTAGTTTAATATTTCAATTTTCGATTTCGAATCTGGGTAACTAGGGGTAGGTATTTCGTCAACAGCCAGGTACGTCCACACTGAAGCAAAGGCAAAAAGGAAAAAATAAAGTTTCGCCAAACCAATTACGTTTCGATAAGAATAATCATTTAAAGCGCGCTTTTCCAGCTGCCTTTCGCCCCAAGTGTTCATCACCACTAGGCCATGATGGCGGACGACAAGAGGTATGTAGGCCAAGGCGGCAGGTTGCTCCCGGCACACGCCATGCCCGCGTGTGTATGTATTCGAACCCACCCCTCACCCACCTCGCGTTGTCCATTTTTCGCACCCAGCAGCTACGACTCCAGCAACAGCGAGTCCGAGGAACGCCGCGCCAAGCACAAGAAGCCAAAGAAGCACAAAAAACACAAAAAGTCCGGGTCGTCGGGCAAGAGCGACAAGGAGCGGCATGCCGCCCACAAGAAGCACAAGAAGGCAAAGAAGCGCCAGCACCGCCCCAGCGAGTCCTCCAACGACTCGGACGCGCCCGAGGCGGCCAAGGCCAAGGCGAAGCTGCCAAAGAGCTCCGGGCTGAGCAGCAAGTTCACGGAGATTATGCAGAAGGCCAGTCGCAACGGCGCCGACTTCCGCCTCGCCAAGTCCCTGCTGCCCACGGATCCGTGCAGCCTCGTGGAGGAGATCACCAAGACTATTCAGAACAAGGTGCTGCCCGTCCTGGAGGTGGCCAGTTCGGGCAGCGAGAGCGATGTGTGAGTATCGATATGGCGGTGGATCGACTGAGTTCAGTGAGACTAATGCCACGACTTCTTGCCTGCCGTTTCAGCCCCGTCGATGTGGCCAGTCCGGTCATTGCCCCCATTATAGAGGACGAGCTCAACCTGGAGGACTTGATGCGACAGAAGGCCCTGCTGCAGGCTCGCCTGGGCGCCTATATGTCGGACCCAGAGGCGGATGAGCCCTCGAAGTCTGCGCAGGCAAAGCCGGTGGCCAAGACGGGCAACGCCTCGGCAACGCAGGTCCAGGCGCCGGCGCAGGCGATGGCCACCAGCAAGTCTGCAGCGCCGCTGGCCACTGCAACTAGTAAACAAGCTAATATTAAACAGTCTAGCACGCATAACTCAAATGAATCCGATGTTATATTGTTGGATGATTCTAGCGGAGGCCAACGCACGCCCTCGCCTGCCCCCGAGAAGCGGAGACGCCACGCCGCAGCATCCCCGTCCCCGTCAGCTCCCAGGAGCCGTGTCCGCGATGGCCGCCGAGAACGACGCTCCAGGGAGAGGGAACGCACGCCACCGCCCCGCCGGCGGCTAGCAGAGCAGCAGCAGCAACAGCAGCAAGTGCAGGCCCCGCCACGCAGTCGCAACCGCAACATGGAGGATTTGCGGCAGGAGATCAACCGGGACAAGCAGAGGGAGCGACGCGAGCACAGCCGGGATCGAGATGGTAACAGGGACAGAGACGGCGGCCGACGGGGAACCGAGCGACAGCAGCAGCAGCCGAACGATGTGCGTGCGGGTCGTGCCCGGGATCGAGACGGAAGGCCCAATCGTCAGCGTTCGCACAGCCGCAGTAAGTTTGAGTCGGACAGGCGGCGGGAGCGCGAGCGGCAGGGCGACAGAGATCGTGGGGTCTTTGAAAGGGGCAGAGGACGCGGTGGGCCGGACAACGGAGCCGGCGACCGGGATCGCTACAAGGGATCGCTGAGCGAGGGGCAGAAGAAGCATGACAAGGAGAGCAGTGACGAGGACGTAATGGACATAGACATTGAGGACGATGACGACGACGAGGAGCGCATCATTGAGCAGCGTCGCAGGAAGCGCGAGGAACTACTCAAGGTGGGTAACGACTGTGTGAATCTTATTATCATTATTAATATTATCTCCCAACAGAAACTGGGCACGGGACACGAGTCACCAACGCCACCACAGAACTCTAATTCCTACGAGTCGCGCAGCACCTCGCCCGGCTCTTCCCAGCGCGAAAGGCCTCCCAGGACGCCCACTCCCACGCTCAACCAGCCTAATGACGAGCTGCAGCTTTTGGATGGCAGCCAAAAGAGCAGCGCCGCCGCCGGCAAGGAGAAGCGCAACGAGTGGGACATGTTTGCCGAACAGGACGTTGATTCCAATTTCGATGTGAGTCGCAGGCTTGTAAATTTCCCTCCCTTTCCTTTCCCTTATCGACCAGCAAGTAACTTTAATACTTTCCAACTATTCACACAGTCGCCCAGCACAATTGTGCACAACAAGCACCAGCACGAGAATCCCGCTCTGACCGACAACTGGGACGATGCGGAGGGCTACTACCGCGTGCGGATTGGCGAGGTTTTGGATAATCGCTACCTGGTGAACGGCTACACGGGCCAGGGCGTCTTCAGCAATGTGGTGCGTGGCCGGGACCAGGCCCGAGGACAGGCCAATGTGGCCATTAAAATTATACGCAACAATGAGATAATGTAAGTGTTGTCGAGCTCTTGATTTAAACTGTGTTATAAGTAAACTTCCCTTTGAATCGCAGGCACAAAACCGGCCTGCGAGAGCTTGAAATCCTAAAGAAGCTAAACGATGCCGATCCGGAGGATCGTTTCCACTGCCTCCGCCTGTACCGTCACTTCTTTCACAAGCAGGTAACTCGAATTAGCATTAAATCAAGACCGAGTCTAAGCATTCAATTCCTTTTGTAGCATCTCTGCATGGTTTTTGAGCCGCTGGCCATGAACCTGCGCGAGGTCCTCAAGAAGTACGGCAAGAATGTGGGCCTTCACATCAAGGCCGTGCGTAGTTACACTCAGCAGCTGTTCCTCGCCTTGAAGCTGCTGAAGAAGACGGGCATCCTGCATGCGGACATCAAGCCGGACAACATTCTGGTGAACGAGAATAACCTGATACTTAAGCTGTGCGACTTTGGCTCCGCCTCGGCTATCAGCGACAACGAAATAACACCCTACCTGGTGTCGCGCTTCTACCGCTCGCCAGAGATCATCCTGGGCATCCCCTACGACTACGGCATCGACACCTGGTCGGCCGGCTGCACCATCTACGAGCTGTACACGGGCAAGATCCTGTTTAGTGGCAAGAGCAACAACCAGATGCTCAAGTTCTTCATGGACGTGAAGGGCAAGATACCGAACCGCATTGTGCGCAAGGGGCAGTTCAGGGAGCAGCACTTCGACCAGAGCTGCAACTTCCTCTACCACGAAATAGACAAGCTCACTGAGAGGGTAAGTGTTCTAAGCAGTTCTTTGGCATTTCCTTGAACCATCATCCCTTCTGTTGCGCAGGAAAAGATTGTGGTAATGCCGGTGGTGAAGCCTTCGCGCAATTTGCAGCAGGAACTGATCGCCGACCAGAACCTGCCCGACGACCAGCACCGCAAGGTCACGCAACTCAAGGATCTGCTGGAGAACATGTTTGCCCTGGACCCGGCCAAGCGGATATCCCTCAACCAGGCCCTCATCCACCCCTTTATCCAGGAGAAAATGTAGAGCGTCGTCGCCCAAACGTAAATCTATTTTTCATAGTCATAAGTCCAGTCGATACCGCGAGTAGTTGCTCACCCCGATGATCCATACGCGCGAATCAAAGAAGACATCTTCTCAGACAGCTGCTACTAGCCAGCGTGCGTGTATATAAGTATTTTAATGCCACTTCAAATTGTATAAAATGCATGTGACCGACCTATTTCTCCCACACAATATATTACTATGCGAGACTCTGCCCAGGCACAGCTTCGCCTCGTTTCATCTGTCCTGAAACTATTAATAATGTGTACTACAATTTCAGTGTGCCGCTGATCACGGAAGAACCTTCCATGTGGCCGACGCAACCGGTAATTTACAAACACGACCCTTGCAGAGGGTCCCTTCTCACGTCCCTCCGATTACTGGTGATTAATCTGGCGATTAACCAAGGTTTTTATTTAGTAAAACAGTCTGAACATACACATTAGCTACACTACTTTCCTTTCCTGCAATTTCCTTTCCTCGCCTTTCCTTTCCTTTCCATTCCATTCCTTTTCTTTTCTTTTCTTTTCTTTTCTTTTCTTTTCTTTTCTTTTCTTTTCTTTTCTTTT
>JAEIIH010009183.1:0-14949 GCA_018904745.1 Drosophila orosa
TCAATAATGTAAATGGTTTATAGGGTCGGAAATGAGTCCTTCAGGAGCTAAAATGAAAAACCTCCTGCAAGGGTGCAAAACAGCACAAAAAAAAACTTTCGCCGGCGTTGCCAGATCGATGCAAGGGCTCTGAACCCGCACAGTGTTCCCAGATCGACACAAAAAGCTCTGAACCCACACAGAGCTGTCAGATTGCTTCAAAAGCTCTGAACCCACACAGAGTTGCCAGATCGATGAAATATGACGTCATTGCGTCGTTTGCAATATAACAGTCAAATTTGAATTCGAATTCAAATTCCCATTTAGCTATTTTAATAATAATGTAATAAAATGAAACCAATATTTTCGTTTTTTTTTAATTTTCTGTTTATTATGCTCAATTTTTGGTTTTATACTTTTGTTACGCATGTGATTATATATTCCTTTGAATTATTTATTTTTTGTTTTCGGTTTCTGTTCTGGGTTTAGTTCGCCTTTACAAATAATCATCGTTATGATCGGTTCTTATATAGTTTCTATGCGATTTTCTTTAATAAATATTCAATATATCCATTAAATTTGTTAATGCAATTTCCATTTTCCATATATAAATAATGTACACCACGAAAAAAAAAAACAATTCATTACTTATTAGTTGTTGTATGCATTTGTTTCTTCGTTCGCCTTTCAGTTTGCTTTGGTTTTTCTTTTGCAGAAGCTGTTTTTGGTTTTTTTATAATAGTTTTAGTTTTTTTTTGGTTTTTGGTATTTTTTCTTTTTGGTGGGGCGTGGGCGTGGCCCGTGCCAAGCAGCGGAAATTCGGCCAAAAGTCAAGTTCAATGCCGTTTCATAATTAGATCGTACTCGTAGTTAATAATAGTTCCCTTAGTGGATTGCATTTTCTTTTTGTTTTCCTTTCTTTTTGTGGGCCGAAAAGCGAGTATTTTACACACACACATTGTACACACACATAGAAATGCAATGCCCCCCTCTTGATCTGTATCGCTGTCTCTGTCTCTGTCTCTGACTGTTCCTGTTGCCGTCACCCTCTCGTTGCAATAACTCTCTATATAAAGCGAACCTAGGTACGTACGATATCGTTACCTCTCTTTCTCGCCTTCCATCTCTGTCTCCCTCTTCTGGACTAGCTCTGTCTCTGTCCCATTCGTATCAATCATTGCCTAAGCCTGACTTTAATGTTGCTCTCTAATATCCTTTCCTATATCCCTCTCTTTCTATATCTATCAACTTGTTTAACGAGTAGTAGCACAATTTTTGGACGAAGATGGTTTGAAATCGAAGCGTCTAAGTGAGTGTGTGAGTGTGTGAGTGTGGTGTATGTATGGCTGTAGTGTACATAGTGTAGGGTGTAGAGTGTCGGTTGTGTCTGCTAAACTAAATCCACTATATGGGGCGTGTGGGGTGGGATTGTGTGTAAGGAGCTCCTCAATTTACGCAATACAAATACACAATACGATCAGGCTATATCCGTTACAACTATCAAAATTCTCGGCTATGTGTGCGAGTGGAAAACGCTTTGACAATTTCCCAATTTACTATCTGATGACCCAAGCATTCCGTTCTGTTAAATATATATAAATATATGTCGGGGTGCTATATAGTGTGTGGATTATATATATATGTATATATAGACTATATCAAAAGAGCTGCCTGCTGCGAATCCCGATTCGGTTGGGGTTTTGAGTTGCCTTGTGCTCGTGTCCTTTTGGTTTTTACAATAAGTAATGGGTAAGCATATATGGATATATGGGGATCTGGGGGTGTAGGGGCCTGTTACTAACCGCCTTAATCTCTGACTAATGTCGCCGTTCAACTAAGCTAAGGACGTTTTCGCAAAAAGGTCATTATGTTCATCATTATCATCATCATTGTTATATATATATATATATATATATATGTATATATATAGTTATGTCCGTCTTGTTATTAACTATTATTACTAAGCTTTGCAAAAGGCGTGCCATGTGTGTTTAGTTATCGCTCCGTCCTCTCTTATTTGTCGTAGTAACTGCTCTTAACTCGCCTCCGATCGAACTTTGTCTAGGTTACTCACGAAAAAAAAATCGTATATAGATATATTATATATATATATAGGTAAGCTAAATCATATCCTCCTAAACCTATACACGCATATACACCTCTCTCCCGCTCTATATATGTATAGGTATACATACTAAATATCGTAATATCCTCATATGATTTTTGGTTTCCTTGTTTATAGTTAACAATAATCGCCGCTTAATATCCTTCCTCCAGCCGGCTGTCTTAAATATATATGGGATTCTCCTGGCCAGTGAGCAGGCGGAACATGGACGTGGGCATCGTTTTCATGAGTATCTGCGGGGGAATGGAGAGCATATAGAAGGATTATTCCCTTTCCAGATCAACAGAGAGCTTGGGGCACTCACCTCGCCCACGGATGTGGCCAGCAAGTTGACAATCTTCTCGTGGGGCACAGCCACCACGCTCTGGTTGTTGATCTCGATGATGCGGTGGCCCACACGGACGCCGCCCCGCTCCGCAATGCCGCCACGCAGTAAACTACAGATCTGCAATGAGAAGAGCGATGATATTAGAAATTATTAGCACATGTATAAATATTGATAAAACTAAATAAATAAAAGTATAAATTGATTGATGTAATATACGAATTAAAGCAAATACATTGCCATCACCACTCACCACTCCATTCTGGACGCTGAACCCGAGCTGGTACTTGGTCTCCGGCCGCTTAATCTTCACCTCGACAACGGGTGCACAGGGCACCACCGTGAACTTGACCACCGTCTGGTTCTTGGTGTTCTTGATGTACGTCTGGCAGGTGGACAGCGGCAGCCCGACGAGGCTCAGCCCATTGATGGCGATCAGCTGGTCGCCGATGTTAAGCTGCCCGCACCGAGCCGCTGCCCCGGAGCTCATGAGGTTGGCAATCACCACAGTGGGCAGCATCGAGCCCCAACCGCTCTCCACGATCACCACGCCCAGGATCTCGCCCTTGGCCTTGGGCACAACGACCTCCTTTTGCAGCTCCTTCTTGGCAAAGATCTCCAGTTCGTCGCCGAAGATCTCCTGGCTGTTCAGCACCTCTTGGTAGTCCATCTCCTTGACAAAGCGATGATCCTCAATGCCGTTCGCCTTGAGGAACTCCATGTAGGCCACCTGGAAGGCCTGGCCAATGGACTGGGCTATAAACTGGGCCTCGTCGCTCTCAAACACATGGCAGATCATCTTGGGTGTGCGATTGGGCTTGGGGGCATCATCGATGTCCTGGGGCACAAAGCGTCGGCGGGCCATCAATACGACAAGGTCACCGATGTCCGCGATATACGAGATGGTGCGCAGGGCGTGGTCCATCATGATCTCCTTGAGGTCTGTGTTCAGAACCATTATCTTTTCCGTCGAAATGAACAGATCCACCTCTGTGCTGGGCTGCACATCGCCATCGGGGGCCTGGAAAGGGCGATTACAAGTCATTTCATTATATTTATATCATATATATAAGGTTCAATGGGGGGCTATGTGGGAAGTAGTTGTGGGACAGGGCTTTGGAGGGATCTTTGGGGTGGCAAGCTTCGCTTTTGGGTAACAAAAAATTTATAGCGGGCCAAATGTCATCGGAGCCAATACGAATTCAAGGCAAATCAGGCAAACCAGAGGTGGGTTAGGTGGGTTTGGTGAGCTTGGTGGGTTGGGTGGACTTGCTAGGTGGTTGGGTATCTAGTTTAGGTGGCTTTAGTGGGCTTTTGGCTAGTTTCTCCATTACTTACCAGCGCCTATAATGCGAATTTTTGTGTTTCGATTCAATTTATTTAGATTTTTTCATTGTTTGCATGGCGATACGTGGTTTTTGGTTAGCGTGGTTGGTCGTCGCGGATGCGGAGCATTTGATGTGGAGGAGATGATACATGAAAATATAACAGTAAACAGTTAATGACTATCTCTATAACGCTCTCAAGGTCGGTCCTTCAATCAGCTTTGATGGGTTCGATGCGTAGGGATGTATGTTTATGGATAGGAAATGTCAATTTAAAGACAATTTATATCAATTTTATTGTATACTTAAATATATACATTTAACGCCTAAACACTGATATTATCGAATCATATTAGAAATATGTTGTTTAATTTATTATTATAATATCAGTCAGAAGCCTGCAATGCAGTGAAGAAGTCATTTTCCCTATAAATCATATATATTCTTGATCAGCATCAACAGCCGCATCGATTGAGACATGTCCAAGAGGAAAACAATTTTTACCCATTTAAAAAAAAAAAAAATGTAAGGGGTAACATCGTTAAAATTGTCAAAAAACTGGCAACAATTTTAAATCATTAAAATTCAGTATGCAGATTAGCCTAATAAAAACTAGCACAGAACTGCTTTCCACATTGAAATTAAAGCATTTTTAGCTTAATTATGATCAATTTTCTGTATCAAATTTCAAACTGCAAAGGTATACAAATTACGGTTACCCGAAGTAAGCTTCCTTTCTTGTTTTTCTCTTATATTGGTTAGATATATCGAATAAAATATGGATTTATCTCACATACATCGCAACGATCTATGGTTCTATGGTTCGACGATGAGGCTGAGACGGAATAATGTGCGGGGGAAACTCAATAAAAAAAATTGGAGAGATCGTACACATCGAGCGGAAATCGAAAGTAGCTCTAGGAATTTCGTTAATTAATGTGCAAGATCTTTAAAAAATATTTGTAATAAAAATTAAATCTAAAAACAGAAAAAAAATAGAAAGTCGCGTAATGGAACCAAAGCTGATCGATTGGAGCAATTGATAGAGCATCAGGCGAGCATTATAGTTAACAATTCAATGATCCAGGCAATGGATGGGCCTTACCTTGATCCGGGAAACGGCCTCCTCCGCTTGCATCATGCGCGTCGACTTCGTGGGCTGACCCTCGCAGACCAGCTGCGTGGAGCCCAGGTACTTGGCCCGGAAGAGCACGCCCTCGATGAGCACTGCGCCGCCTGTAGTTGTTGAGAATATAGACAAGACAAGGTTAGTACAAACAGTTTCAAAGGTTCTTGGGGATCACAGAGTACGTGTGGAGTATAAGTTGGTTTAGTGTACGTGCATGTGTGCCAGCGAGCTAGTTAGATATATTCTGGTTCAGTTGTCCGTCTGTCTAATAGAATATTGGCCCAAATATTGGGATCTTTCAAGGGTTCTGTCAATCTAAAAGTTGCTTCTAATTTGTTTATATATAAATCTTATTGGGTCTTTATAATTTCGTAATGTTCTTATAAACCTTCCACGTTTTCTATTTTTTTCATTATAGTGTTAATATTATCCTTTTTAACATCAGTCCGAACTAAACCACATGGTTCCTGTCTTATTTAAGTAGAAAATGGGCCCAAAACTCAGGACCTTGCAAAGGTTCAGCCTTCAAATTTGGTATACAGCTTTATCTAAGTGTTCTAGTTCATATCAAAGTCTTTTTGAATTTTTAAACTTTCGTAATAATCGAATGAATGTTAATATCTATTCAATATCTATCTAATTTTTGCCTTGTTTTGTGTCTTCTTGTTCGTGTTGGATCTTAAACACTATTACATAATGGAATTTTATCTTACAAATTGTATTTTACACACACACAGACACAGTAAAATGAAGAGTAGAGTTTGGTTTTGGTTTTGATTTGATTTTTGGTTGAACGAACGAACGAACGAACGACGCATGCAAAAAATACGCAAATAAATATGCGAAAGAATACAGAGAAATGATAGGTAAAAATATTATATATACGGTTAATATACGGATTAATATGGATCGAGAGAGATTTGCATATAGGTTTAATCAATTGATCAATTTACGCTTTCTTTTCATTATCATTTTCATTTTCATTGGCTTTTTCGACTATATATGTAGTAGTTTCTCTGGCACTTGGACAACATCAATGCAATGCACACAGCACACCGACATGACATGGTCACAGGATTTATATATATATATGTAACAATTACTATATATATGCAGATATATATGTATATATATAGACGGTTATGGGAACAATCGAACGAAGGATAAACCCAACGCATTTACCTTCTTTGCTCTTACTCTTTTTCACTTTTTTCTCGCCGCTGCCGCTGTTGCTGTTGCTGCCTGCACCGCTTCCGGCTCCGGTGTTTCCATTGGCCGTTGCATTGGCGATGTTCGTGCCGCTGCCGCTGCCACTTCCGCTTCCGCTGCCTGTGTTTGCACCGCCGCCATTGGCTACCACAACGCCCACTGCGGCTGTGGCCGTCGCCGCTCCGCCATTAGCCGCTCCATTCTCCGACGGTTCGCCGCTGAGCTGCTTGAGGCCAGCTCCTGATCCGCTGGTATTCCCTGCTCCTCCTCCACCACCTGCGGATCTCTCTGATCCTCCACCATTTCCAGGACTCCCCAGGGCTGGGGTTGTTCCGGCTGCTGCTGCTGCCGCCGCCGCCGCTGCTGCCGCTGCAGCTGCCACTGCTGCCGCCGTGGTGGCCGCCACTGCCGAGGCCACAACATCCACGGAACCGGCCGAGCACAGGTCGCCACCTGAGGTGGTGGTGACCAGTTTACTGGGCGACTTGTCGCTATGCTCCGAGGAGCTGCTGCGCGACAGGCTGCGTTGCACCATGCCGCCCACGAGGTCCAGGAGCTTGCCCTGCGAGAGGCCGGCTAGGCCACCAAGGCCGGAGCTGGACTGCTGGCTCTTGGGCGGAATCGGTGGCGGCAGCTCCGGCGTGGAGCTGAGTAGGGCATTGTAGCCGTTGCGCGTCTTGGTGCTGGGCATCTGCTGCTGCTTGGGCGAGATTTTCGAGAGCAGCGAGCGCGGCTTGCGGTCCCAGCTCTTGTTCTCATCGTAATAGCCCTGATCGTCTAGCCGCTGATGGCCCAGCAGGCGGTCCGTCTCCAGGTCGGTGTCCACGTCCTCCTCGTCGGCACTGTGGTTCTTCGAGTGGTTGTCCGACGCGGACTCTAGCAATGCTTTTCCAGCGCCACTGCCACCGCCGCCGCCGCCGCCGTCCAGGTGACGTGACAGCCAGACGGGTGAGTTGAGACCCGGCGATGGCGACCGTTGAGCAGGCGGAAGGTTGCTCCTTTCTGGAATGGGTGGAGGCACTCCTGCTCCGCCGCCATTGCTGCTACTGCAGTTGCTGCCCGCACTCCTCGGCTTCGAGTTCAAGCCTCCGCCGCTGCCATTTCCGCTTCCGGCGACCGCCGCGGTGGGAGAGCTGCGCTGCAGCGTGGAGCTAATGGCCACCGCCAGGGGAGTGTGCTTGCTACTGGGCTGCAGCAGATCCACATCGGTCTGGCCATTGGTGCTGGCATTGGGCTTGCGATGCGGTGCCGGAGCGGGCGGCGGTGGCGTCATCTGCACCGTGTCCGGGCGGTGGAAAACACCTAAAAAGGGTTGAAGCCGTGTTTAGAGTCTGGGCTGGACCTAAGGATCTTCGGACTTACTGATCGAGTAGAGCGAATCCAGCTCCGGATCGATGTTCTTGAACACTTTGCTGTGGTTGCTGGGACTCTGGCCCAGAAGCGGTGGCTGCGACTGCGACTGCGGCTTGGTTAGACCATTGCTGGGACTGGGACCCACGCCTCCTATGCCATTGCTGTCCGTGGTGGAGGCCGTGGTGGTCGTCAGGTTGTGCATGCTATTCAGGCTGTTGTTCGTCGAGATGCGCTTCATGTCCATCAGCATGGAGATGCCGCCGCTGCCGCCAATGCTGGTGCTGGCGCTGAGGCTGGTGGGCGGGCACTGGCCCTGTCCTCGATCCCGTTCCTGATTGGCCAGCGCCTGCTGCAGGTTCTTGTTGTTGTTGTTCTCGGTGTCGCTGGTGTGGCCAGAGGAGAGGCCATCCTCCAGGACGGGCATGGCCGATGCATAGTACTTGGCGTAGTTGGAGCAGGAGGTCGACACTCCGCCATTCATCTCGCCGGAAAGACCTGCAAGTCAGAGAGAGAGAGAGAGAGAGATTAGTATGTTGAGATCCTGATACCCTGATCCCCTGACACTCACTGTCCAGATCGCCGCAGTTGGAGTCGTAGTCGGTGGTCTCCGGCGAGTAGCGATAGTTGTGTCCTCCGGCCGGGCCGACGCCCACGCCCACGCCGACGCCACCCTGGCCATTGCTGCCGGCGCTCAGCAACTGGTTGTGATTTAGTCCATCCTGATCGCCATCCCGCTCGCCGCTGCTCCGGCTGGCGGAGTCCAGGAAGAAGTCAAAGTCCCGCATCAATGGACTGCCGCTGTAGTGTCGCCGGGTCACGCCCATTCCAATGAGCGGCTGGGCGGGAAGCGGCGGTTGCTGCTGCTGCTGCTGCAGCTGCTGTTGCGGCGCCTGTTGGCCATAGCCGCCGTAGACATGGCGCTCGGTGGGAGGAGCCTGCAGCTGCTGCTGCTGCTGCTGCTGCTGGCGGTAGTTCAGCTCATGATCCTGGTCCAAGATGCCATCGTCCTCGTCCTCGGCCTCATCGTTTTCCTCGTCAGCCAGGTCGTCATCGCCCTCATCGTCATCCTCGGCCTCCTCCTCTTCGGCCAGATCCTCCTCGTCGCGCTCAAAGTTGCTGTGGAACTCGTACTGTATGTCCTGCGGGAGAAAACATTATCGTATATTATTCTATGTTATGTAAGGTTAAGAGGGGTATCCTTCACTCACAATGCTGTCCACATCGCTGCCGTTCTCCATGATGGGCTGCTCGTCGGTGGAGGGACACTTGAAGAACTCCTCCAGCACCTTGCGCGTCTCCGAGAATTCGTACAGATAGTCGAAGGTCGAGGATTTGGTGTGCAGGCTCAGGGGACCCAAACCGGGACCGGTTCCATTCAAGTTTCCGCTTCCTGTTCCGTTTCCAGCTACGGTTCCCGTCCCGTTTCCGTTTCCGGCTCCTGTTCCCGTTGCCGTTCCATTTCCGACTGTTGGCGGTGTCATCGCTCGACCGGCCAGCTCTCCTCCAGCTCCGCCTCCAATTCCCGCTCCGGCCATTGCCACCTCCGGTGTGGTTAGGTCGGATATGGTGCCGATCTCGGACACATCGTTGCTGGTGTCCTCCGCATTGTTGTCGCTGCTCAGCGGCTGCTTGTTGTTGGTGTTGTTGGTATTGTTGTTGCTATGGTTGCTCATCAGGCTGGCGAAATGTTGCTGCTGCTGCTGCTGCTGCGTTTGTTGCTGCTGTTGCATGTGCAGCGGCTGCTGCGTTTGCTGCAGGGTGGGAGAGCTGCTGCGAGGCTCGCGATGCGGTGGCGAGATGATGCGCTGGAGAAGATTTTGGGAGATTTGTGGAGAAGTTTTAAGAAAAAGCTGAAGGAAAACCCACCTGTGGAAACCCGGGACGCACGGGATAGGCCTGCAACGGCTGCTGCTGCTGCTGCTGGGGTGGCTGTCCCGTCTGCTGGTGGATCTGGTTGGGATTCAGGGACATGTGGGCATTGTGGGCATTTAGGGCGCTGAGGGCACTTAGGGGATGTTGGGCATGGGGCTGGGTCTGCGCCAAAGCGGCCAGTGCTGCCCGGGCTGCTGTCTTTTGCAGCGAGGTGGCCGTGGCACTCAGCGGCGGCACTGCTGCCATCGGAAGCTGCTGTGCTACTGCTGCTGATCCTGATCCTGGATCCGTTGCCGTTCCCATTCCCGTTGCTGGTGGTTCGTTTTCGTCCGCTGCTGCTTGCGCCGCCGCCGCTGCTGCTGCTGCTGCTGCTGCAGCAACCAGGTTGTTAGTGGTCACACCAATCCGCCGCGGCGAGCCTTCGTACTCTGTGGAGGGCAAAAGGTTATCTACTGTGTATTATATAATGACCGAAAGCCTAACCTATGATGCCATGGCGCGATTCCACGGCCAGCGTGTAGTTGCGCTCCAGCTGCCAGGCGTCCAGCTTGTGCTCCCTGTACACGTTGTTGGCGGCCTCCGGGATCTGGATCTGGTTGTGACTCTGGCTGGCCTGGTTGAGCAGGGACTGCATCTGGAGCTGGGACTTGTCCGCCGTCAGCTTGCCGGACTTGCCAGTATTCTCCTCCGCTGCCTGGTTCTCCGTCGTTACGCGCAGATCTGTGGATGAGGGATGAGAGGGAATGGGTTGATATCAGGGTTGTGGCGATGACAAGGGTCACTGGCAATATCATGGCGATACCATTCGGTTGGACGGCTTGGCATGCCAATTAATTGCAATCAATTAAATTCCATTTTGGAGCGCTTCCTACGCTTTGTTCGCGGCGGCTCTTTCCCTGAATTGGACGAGGACGAGGACACGGACATGGACTTGGAATTGGACCGGGCATCGGCTGTGTTGTGCTCCTCTACGCTTCATACATATTTGCAGTACACTTCATTACGCATGATTTGCAATTCAATTACCCGGCCCCCATGTCCATCTGTCTATCTGTCCGGCATTCAGCCAGTCGGAAATTGGTTTCGCCCAGGAAAGGCTGCTCCTTCTGCTACTCCTACTCTTTCTCCATCACCTCCTCCTCCTTGGTTGGTGGAGAGTCCTTCAAGCCACAAATTGCTGCAGGCACGTGCAACCACAGAGGTTGCTGCTCGGACTGAGGTTCGCCCCGGAGAATGCCTGTGCCTGTGTGCCACTCTAAATCAGTTCCATCCAAGGATTCTGCTTCTCTACTGGCAAAAGATAAGCATAAGCTCTGCCCCAGGAATATAATTATACATAATTTCTTTTTGAAATTGTACCGAAAATTACCTTAATTAATTCAAGACTGGATTTTAAGGAAACTTTACTTATGCTTGGAATATCCAAAAGTTTTGGGAACAAGAGCGTAAAGAGTTGCAGCTTAAAGGATTCAAAGATTCAAATTATATTTCGATTAATTCGATATAATTTAATTAAGAATACTATATCGAAATAAAGATAAATAAAGAAATAATAACATAAAGAGTCCCTACCTACAACATGTAATTAAAATAATTAATAAGAAAACTCGTAAATCCCTAGGTTTTTAATAGCTTTTTCTGCTAATTAGAGTTTAGAGGTTTTGCTATCGAAGATACTACCAAGTTATCGATTCATTATCGATTCCTAAAGGATTATTTGTAGTTTAATAACCGAAAAGGGAGAGAAATCCAGGAGTGCCACAAAAATCTGTGAATTCCAAGTAAATTTAGAAAAGTATGCTGCAAGAAATCTAATCGGGTCCCAAAAAACCATATTAACTGCATACTTTTCTAAGGATTTTCGTTTTTTTTTTTTTATATCCTGAAAGGAATATTTAATAGGCAATATTTAATATTTTACTCACGCTGCCAGCTCTCGTTGGGATCTGCATTGCCATTGACCAGGCGGTGATCGCGTTCCCTGTCCCGCTCGCGCTCTCGCTCTCGCTCTCTTTCCCTTTCCCGCTCCTCGCCGTGTCCATGTCGCTTCCTTTGCTGCTGCTGACCCGCCAGATGGCTTAGGTGGTTCTCTCTCGCCGCATGCACCTCCTGCAGCTGCATCTGCTGCTGCTGCTCCAGCAAAAGATGCTCCCGTTCGCGGTCCCTCTCCCGCTCTCGCTCCCTTTCCCGCTCCCGCTCCCGCTCCTCACGCAGCCTCAGCTTGCGCTGCTCCCGCGGCTCCCAGTCGCCGGCATGTTGATCCAGCGAGGACTTGCTGCCATACAGATAGTGACTGGCCAGCGGAGTCAGTCCATCGGCGCAGGGATTAGTGCTGGCGGAAGCGGTGGCCACCTGTTGCTGCTGCTGCTGTTGCGGAAAGCTGTTGCGATTCACCGGACTCCTGCCCACCCGCAATTGAGCCTGCGGCTGCTGCTGCGACTGCTGCTGCTGCTGCGTTCTCTGGCCCAATCCGTAAGCCTGTTCCCGCTGCTGGTGGTAAGCTCGTCTGGCAGAGGCGTGCAGGTGCTGAGCCTGCTGCTGCTGCTGCTGATGCTGCTGCTGCTGCTCCTCGGCATACTCCGTGGGCGAGTGGAGTAGCGAGCTAGCCCTGGTGGGCGGCGCCTCCCAATAGTTCTCCTTGATGAAGGGGTTCTGGCTGCCACCGCCTGCTCCGTTGCCATTATGCAACTGCTGCTGCTGCTGCTGCCTGTTGGTGGCGGGCAGGTTGACGCTCCTTTTGCGCGGCATCTCCGCGTAGCCGCCGGTGCCACGCCGGCTGTCCCCCACGACGGTGTGGTGGTAGTAAAATGAGGATGGATAATCGGGCTCCTCGTTGGTGGCCGCCGCTCCGCTTCTGCTTCGGCTTCTGTTGCTCAGCTCAACGGCGGTTTCTCCGCCGGCGTTGTCCAGTTCCGGCTCGTCGTCGTCCGGCGGCGTGGGCGGCGTCAGTGGGGCGCACAGGAAGGGATTTGTGGAGATGCGCGGCGTGACCGAGGACAGCGATTCGGAGGAGTGCGACGAGGCCGAGTGCGGTGGCGGTGACTGTGTAATGATATTGACGCTCTTGTAGTAGCTGGGCGGCGTGCTATTGCTCGCTGGAGTAATCAAGGGCGTAACCAGGGGCGGCGGACTGGCCAGCGGCTTCTCTTCCGTGGGAATGGCCGCTGAAATGGGGCTGCTGCTCCGGTTGCTGCTGTTGCTATTGTTGAGATTCACGTCCGCCAGGAGCTCATGTCGGTGCTGTTGCTGCTGCTGGGTTGCCTGCTGCTGCTGCTGCTGCTTGGGTCGGCACTTTGGGAAGAGCAGGCTGATCTGATCGTTGAGTGGCGGCGATGGTGACAGCAGTGCCTGCGACAGGTTCAGCTGCGGTTGCGGCGGCTGCTGCTGCTGCTGCTGCTGCTGCTGCTGCTGCTGTTGCTGCTGCTGGTAGTTGGAGTTGGTGCCCTCACAGTCGTGATCAAGGCTGCCGTTCAGCGCGTAGAAGCTGCTGCGTTGCTGGCTTGCAGTGGCTGCTGCGGCTGCTGCTGCTGCTGCTGCGTGGGGCTGCAGTCGCTGGTATTGCAACTGCTGCGGATGCTGCTGCTGCGACTGTTGCTGCTGCTGCTGCGGCGGCTGATGCTGCTGCTGCTGCTGCTGCGGCTGGTGGTGATGGTGGTGGTGATGATGATTACTGCTACTAGTTGTTTGTCCAGCAGCCAGTGTCGTCAATGTTGTGCTGACCATTATTGTTGCCAATAAACTGCAAGGACACAGGAAGGGCGTACAATTAAAACCAATGGAAGTTCAAGTTATGGTAAAAGAGGAGGTAAATAAAGCTTTGAGTGAAATATAAACCTAGTTTTAGGTAATTTTTCAACCTGTTAAGCTGATAAGCTAACATAACAGTTAAGCTCTCTCATCGCACTCATGGTGCAACTACTTAAGGTGGTCTAATTGCAAAGAACAGCTCTCTTTTGAGGATGCCATTGCTAAAGCTATCTCTTCCAAGGGCTTGAGCGGAGAGAGAGAGAGAGCTGTCAATATTTGATGAGTTCACCTTATATAATTTCATCATGGCTGGACTTTTCTCTTGTGCTCTTTGTATGAAGGAGAGAGTGAGCGCGCTCAGATAGTTAGAAAGAGAGATAGATCAATACACAAATTGAAGTGCTAAAAAGAGACAACCACTTCGATCTAGTTGAGATCCCCAGACAGGCGACAGACGACACAATTGCTGCGGCTTAAGCATTTCGCACATCGTTTAATAAGCCCCCCCTCCTCCCCCGCCAACATTCTGCCACTGGCCCTGCTGAGCTCTCTCTTTTTGCCTACACGCTTCACGTCCTGCTGGCAGTTGTTTTAATAAATGCAGGCGCAATGTCAACCTTTGTCATGTCCGAGCGGCAACGGGGCGTGACAGTAACGAGTTCTGCCGCTGCCGCTGTCGCAGCCCACAGTCACAGTCACAGTTGCTGCCCGTCTGGGTCACGTTTCACGGGGGAAAAACAAATGGCGGCCATAAGACAGGCAAATATTTAATTGTCCGTTCCCCCCCCAGAAAAGAGAAATACGGAGGGCGAAATGCGAAATGCGAAACACTCGTGCAGCAGCCAATCAATGTCATTGAGCGATTGCCGTCGGTTTGCTGAATTTTAAACGTCGCTAGCGATGGCCGTGCGTTTAAATTGGATTCAATTTGCATTCGCTACGAGCTTTTTGTCATCTGCCATGCAAATGAGCCGCAATGGTGGCCTTTTTTCTTTGTTTTCCTTGTTTTTTTTTTCTTTCTTCTTTGTATTGCCGGCTGTGGACGGCGTGTGGAACTTGGGACCAGAACAGTGTAATATGCAAATGGCGGTCGGTTGGGGTAATATGTAAATAGACGAAAATTGGGGATTTTTAGGAGTGTGGAATCCATGTGGAACTTGTGAGTATAACATGGGCAATTTTGTAGATTCCATGGAGAATCTACTTAATAGTAAAACACAATACGGTCCACAGCCCATTATTAAATTCTAAATAAAATTATAAATGTTGAATTATAAGTGTATCTTGAGTGAAATTGTATTTCTTGTTCGAAATCAGGATTTCAAATGGGAATTGTACTCAAAATCAAGGTTAAAAACTATTTTGAAACAATATAAAATAAAGGACTTCATGTGGAACTCAAGGAATACTGGTAAACCCTTTGGAGTTTAGCCTAAATAAACCACATACGAAGTAAGAGGAAAGTTACATAAGAAAAAGACCCGTAATTAAGTCAATTGTATATGTATGTGAATGTACTAAAATTTGTGGTCCACTAGTGGACTGTAAGTGGAACGTGGGTCTTGTGTAAAATAATTTCCGTTCCCCCGTCTCCCCCCAACATTAAAGGACTCCCTTTAACCGCTTTAAGCTTAACCACATCCCAGAATTCCATTCCTCAAAAGCATCCCCGCCACCTAAAAGCATCCATATATCCACACGATATGCTAATGCGTTTGGAGTGTGTGTGTGTGTATGTGTATGGTGTTGTGTTGTGTTGTGTGTACTTGTGCTTGGGGGCTTAAAATATTTTCCCAACAATCAAACTAAAAATTTCGAAAAGGATTAACAACAACAGGAGCAGCAGCAGCAGGCAAAAGGCAGAAAAGCGTAGAAAATACCCACA
>JAEIIH010009205.1:0-37868 GCA_018904745.1 Drosophila orosa
AAGCTGAGAAAACTATAGTTTTATAAATCAAAAACAATTTAAAAAGCTTGAAAACGAAACGAAAAACAATGAAAGAGGCCCCTTTGCGTGTTGTTTCCAAACGACACTAAAGATTATCAGTACTTATCAGCTATAAACTTGAACTTATTGCCAGTAATATCAATGCTCAAAAGCCCAGTGTATCATCCTAGGCCTCGACTCGAACACATATCACACGTCCCTTTGATAAGCAAACATGACTTACAAGTTCCCAAAGTATTAATTATAAGAATGACGATCACACGGATATCAAACTCTTCAATGCAGCTCTTTTATACAAGTTTTTATTTTAGGAAACATATATATACATATTATATATAGGATAAACATGAGCTTAAACGTAACGAGTAATTTCAAAATTATTCTTCACGTTTAAGCGGTGAGAGAAAAACATATTCCAGAGGGAATTTTTAGATAGGACTCGGACTTGCGCCAATAGTGGGGGGAGACAGATCTTTCACTCTTGGCGCGACTCGATAGGATTTTACAGACGCACAGCAGCAGAAACTAACTCTCATCTGCCAGAAAAAACTACAACTCGAATGAAACTGATGACAAATACATAATTTAAGCAAAGACTGCCTGGAATAATATGCATTTTATACACCACACAGACACGAATTGCCAACAGCCACTAGCAGCAGGTGCAGATGTACTCACCTGTGCCTAGCAACCATAGTATATAGTTAATGCTTATATACAGAAAGAAGCTCGTGTATTTTTAGAAACAAAATTCTAGTGATAAGGACCTCCGAATTCGTATTCGAACTTGAACTTTTATGAACGTTCCAGTGAACAATCCCTATCTATAGCCACATATTTACAAAACTACTTACTTAGCGAACTTTTGCTTGAGATTTCAGTTTATTTTCGTTTCTAGCTAAATGCTTTACGTCAAGGCACTCCATCTTTTTATACCTAATACCTATTACAAACCTGTAGCAATTACTGGAAGCAATTGGGGAGAACTCACACCATATTTATTGTATTAACTTTCAAACTGTAACTGTTGTAACTGTAATTAATGCTTATGCCGTCAAATAAATTGAGCCCACTTTTTTAACAGCTTTAAACAACGACTACACACATGTGTACATATTTGTGGGAATTATTTTAATGGTTGCTTAAAACTTTGCGATTTTGGTTTGTTCTTTTTGAGATTTCTTGTAAAGAAAGGCTTGAATTTTCCCTTTTTCCTCGTCGTTGAATGGCTTTGCACGTCCCATTTTTAGTAGTTGCAAATATTTTGTTATTTTTTAATGGTACTTTATTTAAATATTTAATTATGTTTGAGTTTGCCACTTTAAATCGATCGCAAAATGCTAATAAAAGCAAATGCGCTATTCAAGTGAGCCGAAACATTCACGTTTTTTTTTTAGTTAATACAAAAGGGAATCGCCAACTAAAACTAACGCGATCGACAAATTATGCAATGTATTTCGTTTTCCTAAGAAAAAAAGTATATGTACAAAAGGAAGAGAATAAAGAAAAATACACCTAAGTACAGTAAACTATGAGAATCATGCTTTTTTGCATTAAAAAGTATGAAGGGCTATTCAAGTGAGCGGCAGTGTATATGGTTTTCTAGCTTACGTTATTAAAAGCTCTTTACGACGCCTGTTTTAATAATTAATTCATAGACCCCACGTTAATTAAGGCAACGCCCGAAGCTGACCTTATCAGCGCCTGATTAACCAGTTCCTGATTGTGTTGGCACGGAATCGGCTGATTTGCCATGCACATATGTACATACATATATATATTGCACATGAGAACAATAAATGAGGATTTGATTTAATCGCTCATCAATCAAGCCATCTGCCGAGTGGATTTAGATTCATCAATATCGCTGACACTCAAGTTGCCACGATAACACCTAACAAGCGCAATTAATTCAAGTGTGGTCGGTCGTTCGTTCAGTCTCCCATTTCATCACCAGATAAGAACTCGAACGACTCTGGGCTGGTGCAGATGGTGGCATTCGATTTTATTTACATTTTTCTTGCATAAATATTCGTCTATACTGTAGAATATATTATTAACATATCAAATTGCAAGGGTTCTACAGTTAACATTCAACAGCTTGCGCTCGCTGGCAGCTGTTGGCTGTGCTTTTTGGCTTGTGTCTCTCAGTGCGTTTGGCATAGAACTAATAATTTAGCCAGATTTAATGCATCGTCAAATTTTGAAAGAACGTTGTCGCCGCCCCACAATCCCGTCCGGAGATTAGTCCTTCTTGCGCTGGAGACCATTCTTCTTCGGCTCGTAGAACTCCTCGACAGCGGCCTCCGTCATTATGTTGAGGGTGTTGGTCAGCTTGGACCAGACCTTTTCCTCCGGCTTGCCGCACATCTGGGCGTAGTACTTCATCTTCGGTTCGGTGCCGCTGGTGCGGAGAGTGATCACCGCGCCGTTCTTGAAGGTAAAGGTGATCATCTGGGAGCTGGAGCTCACTGGCAGCGTGGCCTTCTTGTCGCTGGTGCTGCTGTCGTAGCCCGTGGTGAGGTCGCATACGCTCTCGATCTCGTACTCGCCATTCATGATGCTTGTCGGATAGGTATCCGCCTTGCCCTCGTCCCAGGTGCGAAGGCGCTCGAAAATCTTCGCGATCACCGGCGGGCAACGGCAGATGAGATAGGAATTGATGGACGACTGGAAGCCGTAGGTCTCGTAAATGTCGCGCAGCTTCTCCTGCATAGTCATGCACTGCTTACAGGTCAGATAGCACGCCATGCTGGCAAAGTGAGCGGCTGCGGTGATACCGTCTTTGTCCGGCACGGCTATGCCCACCATATAGCCGATGGCCTCCTCGAACGCAAAGAGCACCGTCTTGCCAGCCGCCTGCAGCTCAAGGGCCTTGTTTCCCATCCATTTGAAGCCCGTCAGCGTTTCGACAAACTGGAAACCCTCTCGCTCCGCCATGGCCTTTAAAATCTTTGAGCTGACCGTACTGGACAGCATCACGACGTTGCTGAAGTCATCAACGCCAGGGTTTTGCATCTTATAGAGCTCAAACACCCACCAACCAAGCAGGGCGCCCACTTCGTTGCCGGTGAAGAGTTTGTAGTTGCCATCGTCGTCCAATTCGGCCACTGCCAGGCGATCGGCGTCCGGATCGTTGGCCAGAATGAAAGTGCTCTTGTTTGCCTTGGCCGTCTTAATGGCCAAGTCCAGAGAGCTCTTGCCCTCCTCGGGATTGGGATTGGGCGTGGTGGTAAACTCCGGGTCAGGATCCTCTTGCTCGCGCACCGAAATAACCGGCTTGAGATTGACCCTGGCGAAGGCCGTCTTTATGTATTCATAGCCCACGCCATGCATGGCTGTGTATGTGAAGGTGTGCATACAATTTTTGTTGCACTCAAACAGGGTGCAGTTGAAGGTCTTTTTCAGGGCGTCGAAGTAGGGCGCAATAATAATGTCGAACGGATCCTCGAGCATATTGTTCGAACACATCGCCGAGTCGTCTGTCGCAGCGGACTTGGGCTCCAGATTTTTCATGATCGACTCCTGAATGCCCTCGTCGTGCGGCGGTATAATCTGAGCTCCATTGGTCCAGTACACCTTGTAGCCATTGTCCTCCTTGGGATTGTGGGAGGCGGTAACCATGACGCCGGCCAGGCACTGCAGTCGGATGATGGTATACGACACCAAGGGCGTGGCCACGTACCGCTTGAACTGGTACACTTTGAAGTCGTTGTTTAGAAAGACAATGGCCGACAGTTCGGCGAAGCGCTGGCTGTTGTACCGCCCATCGTAACCGAAGACAACGCCCCGCTCGACCCAGTCCGCGCTATTTGGATACTGCTCCTTTATGTACTCGCACAGCCCTTGAGCCGTCCTGCAAAAAGGTTGGGTTAAGAGAAACGACCTGGAAGGATACTCATTTTGGACACACTTACTGGATGACTACTAGCTCGTTCATCGAATCAAAGCCCGCTCGCATTGTGGCTCGCAGCCCGGCCGTTCCGAACGTGATTCGGTTGCACAGTCTCTTGCGCAGCCTGTTTGGGGAATATATTTAGAGAGCTGCACGAGGATTTCTGCAGATTAGCGAGCTTACGTATCCCAGTCCTTGGCACGGACGGCTTCCATGATCTGGCAGGCGGTGCTGGGACACTTGTCCCATCGGATCCATTTGCGGATCTGGTCATCCAGCTCCTTGTCGCCCGAAAGCGTCATGGTCCTGATCTCACACAGCATCTGTCCTGTTGGTTGACACATCTTGGCTAAATGTAATTGACCGAAAGATCGCGCACTGCAGAAAATGTGGGGTTTTTCGAATTTTGAATACAGACGAGTGCCAAGAATTAATAAGGAAAAAAAGGGAAAGGCAGTAGACAGCTGCTACTTTTTTGACAGTGATGTCACAGCCACAGCCCGGCGACAAACGAGGAAAAACTGAACACTGAACTGGGCTGGCTGCTGTTAGAGGCAATTGTCGATCGACTGCTGGGGGCAATTTAGGAATTGATAACGTTCTGTGGCGGCCACATATACACAAGCTACAGCTACCACGCCCCCTTTCTCGTGCGGCAAAATTTTAACAAGTAAAGCGGCGTGTTAGAGATGACAGCCGTGGTGGCGGCCCGTGGCGATAGTCACTATCACTTATCAAGTGGAAAAATATAGAGGTGGAAGAATCATCATAATCAAAAAGTGACAAAAATTAATTAATTAGTTTTAAATTAATGATTTTTGACCTAGCTGTTTGGTTCTTTTTTTTCTTAAACTTTGATTCGTTTAAAAAGTTATCATATACAAATATCAACTTAAATAATTCAAGTATTTCCGCTCCTTTTAAAGGCAGAAAATGCTCAAAAGGCCAATGATTTCCCAAAGTAATATTTATTAAATAATACATTTAATAAATACATTTTTGACTTAGTTCTTCTTTATTTAATCTTTGATTTGTTGAAAAAGTTATCATCTATAAATATATAATTTAAAGAATGCAAATTCCGAATTTAAATCAATATATTTATATAAAAACTCTTATATTTCTCAATATTATTTATTTTTTATTTATTAAAAGCTAAAAATTAGTTTGGGCTATGTCAGCAGAGGCCTTCAGCTCAGGTTTTACAATATATTTAGTATTTTCTTATTTATGTTTAGATAAGGTTATCTAGTTAAGGTTATAATAAGGTGATATAGATTAGTTAATTCAAGGAATTTTAGAATATTCAATATGTTCGATGGTGTTGGATTTGAAAGGAACTCTACTGGGTTGATATTTTAAAATATATTGATTTTTATTATTATATTTATTTAATTTGCACAAACGTAAATAACAACTTGAAATTATTTTATATATTCCAGATTTCTTGTGATTCTCTTGAAAATCTTTTAGAGAATTTTTCCAATTTTCTCTTAGTATTAGCCAACACTGGTTTTATCGCATCCCTGGTAAAATTTCTGCAACCAGACGCGGAACGAAAAGAGAAAAACATTTGATTCTTTTGCCTAATTTGTATTATCAAACCAAAAAGAGAAATGGCCGATGTGTTGGACATTGACAATGCCGAGGAGTTCGAGGTGGACGAGGATGGCGACCGTAAGTGGACATCACAGGGGCTTTTGCCTTTCAACCGGTCTCATGGTTTCTTTTCTCTCCCACGCCACAACCCTGCTCCGTGCACCCTACACCGCACACAGAGGGCATAGTACGCCTGAAGGAGAAGGCGAAGCACCGCAAGGGACGCGGTTTTGGCAGCGACAGCAACACGCGGGAAGCCATCCACAGCTACGAGCGGGTGCGGAACGAGGACGACGATGAGCTGGAGCCAGGTCCACAGCGCTCCGTGGAGGGCTGGATACTGTTCGTGACCTCCATCCACGAGGAGGCGCAGGAGGACGAGATCCAGGAGAAGTTCTGCGACTACGGCGAGATCAAGAATATTCACCTCAACCTGGACAGGCGAACGGGTTTCTCAAAGGGCTATGCCCTCGTGGAGTACGAGACCCACAAGCAGGCGCTCGCCGCCAAGGAGGCGTTGAATGGGGCAGAAATAATGGGACAGACCATCCAGGTGGACTGGTGCTTTGTGAAGGGACCCAAGCGGGTGAAGAAATCCGAGAAGCGCCGCAGATAGAGGCCCAACCCCCCGACGAATCCCGGCCAAACGAATACATTTTTAATTAGTTTAATGCATAGACAACCGTACAAAGTCTATATATGAATTGAAATAAAGGATACTAAGCTCTTAGAAACTACTTCTTTTTTACAATCAATTGGTTACAAATTGTATAAAATAGCTCTTACATTTACATATCTTCGTGCAATGTACATCTGGCGCTACTACTTCATCTTCTTCTGGTGCAGAAGATGCTTCCTAAGCGCCTGCTGTTTGTCCTTGAAGCTCTTCTTAACCTTGGAGCGCGCCTTGTGCCGCAGCATGCCAAAGTTCTTGGTCTTGCGCTTCTCGCGATTCGTCTTGGAGCAGTGCTCGTTCACACGCCCGTCCTTCCAGCCGAAGCGCTCGCGATCCTGCCGGCCCGCCTGCACAGTCTCCAGGCGCGACTCCTTGTCGTGCTTGCGCTTCTTGTAGATCATCTCGATGCTGTTCAGTTTGACAAACTCGGCGCGATCCTGCTCCAGCGGTCGTTTGCGGGCACTGGTCACCATCTTCTTCAGATTGGCCGCATTGATGCGCTTGAAATCCTCGTCCGTGAAGATGCGGGTGAGGGCCAGTTCTTGGGCAGCCTCCTTTTGGTTCAGCAACTTCACATCCTTCTTCTCCTTCTTCGCCTTAACGGCGGCCTCCTCTCCGCTCTCCACGCCCTCGTCTGAGTTTTCTCCATCCTCCTCTTCCTCCTCGTCACTGTTGTCCTCGTCCTCGTCCTCGTCCTCTTCTTCATCGTCGTCATCGTCCTCCTCTTCGTCATCTTCATCCGCACCGCCTGCCTCGCCATCGCTGTGCGTGACATTGACCCACTCCCCGTCATTGGAGTCGGTGTCTTCGTCGCTGTCAATGTCAATGGTCTTGGAGTCCTTGAGCAGAGCCTCGGCACCCAACACTGTGTCATGAACCTCGCGATCTCCGTAAGCACGGACCTTACGCTCGGCCTGGGCCTCTGTCTGCCGGCCGCGGTCCTTCTTGTGCAGCAACTTCGGAAGCTGTTCCCGGTAGAGTGTGATCAGCGAACGGGCGGCCATCATTACAGACTTTTCCTTGTACGTTTTGTACATGGCCAGATCCTGCAGCAGATCCTCGCCCATGGCCAGCGGACAGCGCATGCAGATCTCACGCGTGGCATTCAGGCCGATGGCCATCACATCGCTAGAGTTGCGTTCCGTGATGAAGTTATTGGCTATTGTCTTCAGAATGGGCTCGATGATGTCACCGGGCACCAGTTCGTGGGACGCCTGAGCGGCAAACTGGAGCACGCGCGTCACCTGACGCTGGTGGGGCTGCAGGAAGCGCGTTATGTACGGATAGAAACCGAATAGAAACAGATCGTGAATGCCAATCAGACGTGAAATAACGTCCAGATGCATCAGCTTGACCTCGAACCGCTCGTTGCTGGCCTGCAGCTGCTTGAAGAGGCCCTCGGCCATGCCCTGCGGATTGTGGACCAGGTGAATGCCCGAGAAATTGAAGGCCGGCGCATTCTTTTTCTTCTTTTGCGCCTTCACAGCCTGCTTTTTGATCTGCGCCAGCTGCTTCTGACGCTTCTTGGTCTTTTTGTTGACCCGATTGGCCATCAGAGCGCCCTTCAGGTCGATCTCATTCTCGCTCTCCGAGTCCTCGTCCTCGTCCTCCTCGTCGTGGCCAAGGAAGAACTTCAGAGAGGTGACCAGAACCTTGGTCACCTTGGAGAAGCAGCCAACAGTGGCAATAACGTTCACCGTCTTGGTATCATTCCAGATGTTCTTTTTGTACAGCTCAATCATGATATCGGCGGACATCTTGGCGGCCTTGGGATTGGCGTCCTTCAGCATGGAGTACATAAAGGCTTGCAGGCTCTGTTGGGAAACAAAAGTTTAATTTCATTGATAATCACGTCACAAATCTGGCATTACCGAATTCAGCTTCATATCCTTGTGCTTGGCATTCATGTTCTTGATGTCGGTGACGATGTGCGTCTGCAGGAAGGTTCGCAGATTCTTGTCCGGGCAGCGGAGCAGCTGAAAGAAGAGCTCCAGTATGTCCAGTGCCGGCACCAAGTTCTTGTTCCTCAACAGAATCAAAGCCTTGACAAAGCAATTCCTCATGGCCGGATCCAGCACTGTGGCGTAGTTCTTCAGCAGATCGGACAAGCGCTTGGGAAACTGCTCGCACACAACCGGGTAGCATTGGGCCACCTGGGCAATGAACATGACGATATCATCGAGGGATTTGTTTTCCTCGCTGGGATTGAGGGCGAAAACCTCCAGCAGGCTGAGGAAGTGCTGGTATTGGATGTGAAACTCATCGCTGTACGACTCCGGATCCCGCTTGATCAGGTTCTGCAGCTGCGGCAGGTTCTCCGGCAGCTGATTGTTGTTGGGCCGCACCATGGTGAGCCGTGAAATCTGTATAAATTGTATAAAATCTACTGCGATCTATTCCAACCACGTTCGAGGGAAATAAAGTGCACGTGTGGTGTGTGACCAATGGTGGATGCAGTGGAAATACCCCAAGAAACTCGAAAGTTACAATATGCACACGGTACGTCAACTATTTTAAATATCTAAAAGGAAATGGTTATTACTTTAGTTAATAAGGATTTACAACGTTAAAACAACAGTTTAATGTCCAGTCATTTTCGCCTTTTAAAAAACCCCAAAGAGTTGAAAGCTATGGTAACATTAACCGGGCAGTGTTGCACAAACAGCTGTTGGCGCTGCGCTTTGGGCGTTTTCCAGCACACCCACAGCAACTACCGAACGAAGAGTTAATTTTCATTCGCCTGACGACAAAATGATGGAACTGCACTCGAATGACGTTGACCTGGAGGACGGCGAGGTAACCAATCGGTGCCTATTGAACCAATAGTAATCCACCTTTGGTGCCAATTTCAGCTCTCGGACAGCGACGACGATGGCGTTTATACGCCGTTGCAGCGTCCCGCAGGTGCCGAAAAAGTTACCAGCCCCCTCACCACCTGCCACCAGATCCAGACTGCGCTGGAGGACGAGTCCCAGACCAACAGCGACTCCTCCTCGGCCGAGTCCTCCGAGGATGGCTGCATCAAGAAGATACGCACGGACTCCACCGGAGGCGGCAGCCACAAGAAGCGGAAAAAGCGTATCCAGCGGACGGTGATGCGGCGAGTGCCGCCCACGGACGCCGAAATGCAGCCCAATCGTACCCGCTTCAAAAAGTACAATGTATGGACGGCAGCGCTGCAGGAGGATGCCCTTAGCGAGAATATGCGAGGGTGCGACGTTACAAGGAGCGGCAGGGATCGGAATGTGGAGAATTATGATTTTTCCCTCCGGTTCCGGCTTAACGGCGAAAACACTCTGAAGCGCCGGCTTTCTAACTCCTCGGACGACGGTGGAGAGTCCTCGCATCCGGCTCACAAGCGGGGACGACCCTCCAGTCGCCCCACGCAGGAGTATCCACAGCGCGGGGCGGTAAAAAGCCGCCTGGGCCATAGGTCACGGCGCGGCACATCGTCGGCCAGCGGCTCCTCGGACTCTTGCGAGGCGAGGCACATCCTAGATCTAAAAGACGTGGCCGGACGCGATCCCTCAGATGTGGCCACTGAGATGGCTAGCAAACTGTACGAGGAAAAGGATGAATTGCTGGGTGAGTTAAATACGCTTTTAATATAAATTAATCTAATTAAAATTGTTTCTAGTTCGGGTGGTGGAAGTGCTTGGCATGGATTTGCCCCTCGAATTATATAAAGAGACTCAGCGCATCGAAGCCGATGGCGGCATGATGATCAAAGTGAGTAAAGCCTGGCACATGAAGCTCTTTTCTCCAACTCTCAATAATCTCTCATCTGCAGAATGGCAAGCGGAGACGTACACCGGGCGGTGTATTTCTGTTCCTGCTGAAGCACCACAACAGTATCTCACAGGAGCAGCAAAAGTCGATTTTTAACGATGAGCGCCAAAGCCTGAACAAGTCGCGAAAGCAGATCGAAACGCTGATGCGGGACCGCAAAGTGGAGGAGCTGAAGAAGTGCCTGAGCAAGCAGAGCACCGAGCTGCCAACGCTAAGTCAACGAAAGGAACACTATATGCAGGGCGACGAGCTGAGCGCCGAGAGCCAGCCCGGGAATTGTATGATAATGATATTGATAGACGAAACTTCTGTAACTAATTGCTCACCTCTTTCAACAGTGTCGAATCCACCGCCCTCGCCGGTCGGAGCTGGGCAAGAGCAGGACAGCCCCGAGTACAAGACACACGAGATCAACATTAACCTAGTGGACAACTCGGATTTACCATCCACATCGAAGGCTGCGGCAGCGGCTCAAGGAGCCTCGGGACTAAAGGAGCTTGTTAGCTACGACGATGACTTTCTGGATGTAAATTGCGGGGATATGGACTTCTTCTAGGCCAACGCCAAGCGCTGAGCCGCCTTTTATACCACACACACATGCATAGTTAGACCCATATTTGTACAATTAAATAAATGCCTAGCGAATTAGGACTCTGGTAATGTAACGTAAAAATTTATAAACAAAAGCACGCGTTAGGGTGTTTTGCTGTCGACCGCTTTACAGCTCTGGTCATCGATTGTTTGACAACGCCAGTGTTTTCCAACACTACCCTGGGTACACTGACACTACTTGCGGAGGACGCCGCGTTAAATATATATTTTGTTGTGCTCGCGAACAGTTTAAAAATTGCAAAAGTTTATTTATTTTTAAGTGCTCTCGAGTCCGCAAATGCTTTGCTGACTGCACAACGCCGAAAGCATAGAAAAGAACAGTAATGCGAAAGACCCGCTCGCAGACGGCTCGCACGCAGGCGGAAAATGCCGCTACTTCTACGGGGCCCGGACAGCAATCAGCAGCGTTGGTCCCGACAGCAGTGAACACCTTTGATGCGGGCAAATACAAGGTGCGTTTTCCCCTCCCCCTTTAATTCAGCAGTTTGGCATATAAAACAATTTTCCTTAAATATGGGTTGATTGATAAGCAGAGTGACCGCAGGCAAACAGTGTGACCTGGCCGCGGGGTGAGGGCAGCCGTGGGAAAAATAGAAACCTGAAGTCGCTTTGCAACACTGCCATCCGCCATATTTCTTCAGACCGTGCGGACAAAACAAAATTTGTGGGACAAAAAAATAGGCATTTGTGCGTTCGTTTGTTTTACGGGTCTGTCGAATAAAAAGCTGCCTTCACGCGAAAACTTGTCGTCCATCTTCACTTTGCCTGTTATCTGTTGTAATTAGCCATTAGAAGCGGATCGGTAACCCGAAATGAGGCACTTTCCTTAAACGCCATGTTTGCCCAGCTAGGTAATGATTTGGTGGCATGCGACAGATTCGAACTCGGCAGCTCTAGTGCCTGACAAAAGTGTAATTTGCGAAAGACGAACATTTTCGAAGGCTGTCAGAAATCACAGCGATTGTTAGGTGGCTTAGCTTGTTCCAGCAGGAAGGGCCTTTAGAACGCCGGACGCCCTTTCGCCGAGTGTACAATGTATGTACATACACACGCGTCGCGTACATATGTGCGAAAACGCGTACTTGCTCGGTGTTTTCGCACACATTTCAGAAAGCGCGCGTGTGTGCGTGTGTGTGAGAGTGGCCGCTTGGTGTGAAGTCCCGCTATTCCTAAACCGACAACTAACCGATTTTCGTTTTGTTATTTCTCCGCCATTTTTTGTGCAGGAATGTGAGCAAATGGTGCAGATGCTACGTGTGGTAGAGCTGCAAAAAATCTTGTCGTTTCTGAACATCTCCTTCGCTGGACGAAAAACCGATCTGCAGAGCCGAATTCTATCCTTTCTGCGCACCAACTTGGATTTGCTCGCCCCGAAGGTCCAGGAAGTCTACGCCCAGTCCGTGCAAGAGCAATCCGCCACCCTGCAGTACATAGATCCAACCAGGATGTACTCACACATCCAGCTGCCGCCCGCCGTGCAGCAGAACCAGATGGGGCTGGTGGGCGGCGGGCCTGGCGGCCAGGTTCCTGGCGCCCAGATGCCCGTCGTCGGCGGCGCCCCCTTTCTGCCCACGCACAGCATTAACAACACGCTGCCCATCCATCCGGATGTGCGGCTGAAAAAGCTCGCCTTCTACGACGTCCTCGGCACCCTGATCAAGCCATCCACGCTGGTGCCTCGCAACACGCAGCGTGTCCAAGAGGTGCCCTTCTATTTCACGCTGACCCCTCAGCAGGCCACCGAAATAGCCTCCAATCGGGATATTCGCAACAGCTCCAAGGTGGAGCATGCCATCCAGGTGCAACTGCGCTTCTGCCTGGTGGAGACGTCGTGCGACCAGGAAGACTGCTTTCCCCCGAACGTCAATGTGAAGGTCAACAATAAGCTGTGCCAGCTACCAGTGAGTATTCAACCTCACAGAGTAACAGCTACCCAGAGTAACATTTATCTCGCGTTTCCCCCAGAATGTCATTCCTACAAACCGACCAAATGTGGAGCCGAAGCGCCCGCCTCGCCCCGTCAACGTCACCTCCAATGTAAAGCTGTCGCCGACCGTCACCAACACCATTATGGTGCAGTGGTGCCCGGACTACACGCGCAGCTACTGCCTAGCCGTCTACCTGGTGAAGAAGCTCACCTCGGCACAGCTCCTGCAGCGCATGAAAACCAAGGGTGTCAAGCCGGTGGACTACACGCGGGCCCTGAGTAGGTTTCCTTAATCTAAATTATGTGCGATCAATAAATAATAATCATCGCTTACAGTCAAGGAGAAGCTGACGGAGGATGCAGACTGCGAGATAGCCACAACCATGCTAAAGGTGTCCCTCAACTGCCCGCTGGGCAAGATGAAGATGCTGCTGCCCTGCCGCGCCTCCACCTGCTCGCATCTGCAGTGCTTCGACGCAAGTTTATACCTGCAAATGAACGAGCGCAAGCCCACCTGGAACTGTCCCGTCTGCGATAAGCCGGCCATTTACGACAACCTGGTCATAGATGGGTGAGTAAATAAGGAGGTCACTCTTGTACTAATTTAAACTAATACCTTCTATGCCCTGCAGTTATTTCCAGGAGGTGCTGAACTCCACGCTGCTCAAGAGCGATGACACAGAGATCCAGCTGCACCAGGATGGATCCTGGAGCACACCAGGGTTGCGCAGCGAGGCGCAGATACTAGATACACCCTCAAAGCCTGTGCAAAAAGTTGAGGTCATATCGGACGATATAGGTAAGAGCATTGAAGGTGTTTATTTATGACTTGAGACATCATTTCGAATGTTCTCTCGTTGCAGAACTCATCACGGACGATGCCAAGCCTGTGAAGAGCGACTTGTCCCCGGCACCGGATGAACAGCCAACGTCCACCTCCAACAGTGAAATGGTGAGTTGTCTGCCTACATTTACTTACATTTACTTTACATTTCCTTACGACAATGCAACAGGTTGATCTGACGCTGAGCGATTCCGACGACGACATGCCGCTGGCCAAGCGCCGTCCACCTGCCAACCAAGCCGTAGCCAGTTCCACGTCGAACGGCAGCGGTGGCGGCCAACGTGCTTATACGCCGGCCCAGCAGCCGCAGCAATCTGGTACGTTGGATCCATTTTTGCAATAAGTAAACCAATCATGAAGATGTATAGCCAAGAATCCTTTACATATATATATATATGTGAACGTATATATATATATATGTATTACAAAGTGCTGATTGTAGACCTTAGGTTAATGTAGATTAAGGAACCATACACACATCCCACGCACTCACAACCGCACACTCATTGCATTGAGCATTTAAATCAGAAATTGAATTCATTCTGTCAAGTTTACAAGGGATTCCTTGCTGCAAATCAATTTAATTGTAAATTGTCTGTTATTTCGAAATGAAAACAGGGTTCTATTAGTTAGGATTCTCTCGAGTTTGGATTAGAATAGAGTGTAGGGACTTGCTACATTTACCATTTCCTCATCTTAGCTGCCCATTTGGTATTTAAAGCGATTATCCTGCTTCCCTTTTAAGATTGTTACCTTGAGTATTCAAGACAGTTGTACAAGCTGCTTCTCTTGGGTGTTTCATTGATGCTTTTCTCCAGCCAAGACTTTTCTAGACTTAAGTAGACACAGAGTTCGCTTCCAGGGCCTTGATTTTATTATTGTCTCCGCTTTCTTTGCTTGCTTTTGTAGATGTGAATGTTTTTAAGGCACCAACGAAAGCGCAATCCATTTACAATCCTGTTGATAGGCATTATTTGGACAAATGGCTTCGACCACGGTAGGTTTTCCGCATCAAAAGGAGATCGGGCAGCCTTATACTTTAATCTTCTTGCAGAAAGCCCAAGGCAGACAGCTGCAGACGGCCCAAGGTGGGATGAGCAGCAGCAGCTGACTCTTTTTGGTTGATCCAACAACCCCGATTTAGTGTCACTTATGTTGTGTTTTTCTCTGTTTGTCAATGATTATTCCAAATTATATGCCATGCCATCATGTACCCGTATTTATGTGAAAATGTTAATAAATCAAAGTAGCTCCTAGTAGTCGAGGCCTATTTTTTTGTTTTTTTGGATGGCTGTTGATGTGTTAATGATGATTATTATTGAACTAACTGAAGTAACTTGTGCATTTCTTCTTGTCTTTTCTCTTTTTCTACCTTCTTCTTCTCTTCTTCCCCTGCTCTCTCTATCTCTTTGTGTGTCCTGTTTAACCCCATGCTGCCCTGCCGCGGATGAAACTCCTGCCAGAGTCCCCAGACCTGCACCAATCGCCGTCAGAGATGCAGCAAGTCTTAGACCAGCAACTGCAACTGCAGCAGCAACAGCTTGAACAGCCGGGAACGGCAGCAGCCGTTCATGCCTCCCTCCTGGAATCTTTGGCTGCTGCAGTGGCGGATCAAAAGCATTTCCAACTGTTGGATCTGGCTGCGGTTGCGGCTGCTGCAGCTGCCACGGCCTCCGCGTCCTCCTCCTCCGGCCAGAGTCAGAATGCCGGTCCCTAGGCAGGACCATCCACCCGCATCCATCGCACATCTCTCACAGCCTTTCACTCTCATTGCCTCTCATCAAGTCTTTGCTTCTGTTAACGTTCGCTCCTCTTTCCGTTCGGTGAAACCATGACCAGATCTTACCTCAGAGGCTATTGCTATCGCAGACACTACTTTCTTTCCATCACACTCACTCACCCCCCCGCTTTCAATCGCGATCAAACACGCAAACAACCAACTGATGCTACGTAATTCTTGTGTGTTGTTGCAGGACGCAGGCATAACAGACAGGCTTTATAGGAGTGCAGGGTCCAGGGCCCTCCCCCCAGTGACTGCTGTCGTGTCCAGTTCATGGCTACAGCCGCTCCCTCTCAGTTGCCTTACCCACTACTATTTTGTTGATGTCTTGTGCTTGTCACTCTTGTGTGTCGTCTCGAGTATTTATGTTATGATTTCCCCAGGGCTTTCTACAAAAACCACACACAAACACACAACAAAACATAACTGAAGTAATTTTAGGAATTGTACCAATTAGCAGACGCGCATTCATTAGCAATTAACAATAGGAAATGCAATTAATTTATTTCTCTTTCGCAAACGCAGCGGGCCGTTGCAAGAGGTCAAGACGCCCGCAAGTAATTACTCGCCCTACGCACTAACATTAAATATTAAGCGTACACATGCCTATAGATCGGATGTTAGCCTTAAGTGTCCTGCCAATTCGTATTCCTAAAAACGAAGCGAAGAGCGAAGCGAGAGAGGAGAGTGCACCCCACACACACACACCGACATTTAATTTAGTTAAGTTATTGCTATTATTTAACTACCGACACGGAGGAATACGGAGCCCAGAGAATATGGTTTAGTTTAGTTTGATTAAAAATTTGTGTGAATTGGCAGCGCAAACCACCCGAGTTTTTTTTAGTGAATAAAAATCAAAAGGAAGGACAAAATATATATAAAATATATATAAATATGGATATCAAGCAAGGGAAGCTCTGTTATTTAAGCTCAAACCGTAACACGGATTTATAAATTATGTTTCTGATTTAGTTTAATCCCTAAAAACCAATCCCCTCGATCGGACGAACAAAAATGAAATCAATGTACAAGGAGCAAGGAGATGTGTGTGTACTCTAACTATATAAATATTAATATAATTATTATGATTATTATTAAACAATTTTCAACCAAGGGCGAGCCGTGTTTTCATTGGGGAGGGGGAGGGGTTTACTACTCAGTTGTTAAGTTTATTAACTACTTTTGATTTTTGGCATCCTGTTTTTAATTGAGCCCACCCGAACCCTTTTCTTTACTTGCAGACGAAAAGGACGGCATTGTTGCCACTAAGAGCAAAGAGGATTCCGTAATTGATCTTCTTGATTCGCCCTAGCCTCCCTCTAGGCCTCCGTCGACGCCTGCTCTCTCTCTGTCGCTATCGCCGCTGTGGGCGACGATCCCAAAGAATTAGACTTGTAATTTAGTTTGCAACCCAATTCGTTGAGTATCTTGTAGCAACCTAAGTCTGTTACATGTTCAAGTAGTATTCGTTAAGCTAGAGAATTCCGATTAAGCACAGCCCTAGACGTAAGCACCTGCACCGAATAAAGTTGCAAAGCTGCATGCTGTCACCTGTTCTTTTTGAAATTTCCCGCTCTGCAGCAACTGTCAGTTGGTTGGCGAGATTGCCACAAGTTGGCAGCCCCACGCTCTCGTACTTTTACTTTGTTGGCCCCCCATGGGCGGCGGTAGAAAATATTTTTGTGGGGTCTTCCTCCTACGTAAATGTAACGATTTTTGGCATTTGGTTTTAAACCTTTGTATTTCTCTGCAAATTAATTGCTTTTTCACTAGTTATTTAATAGGAAGGGGATATTTTTAAGGTATCTATTCCCCCCTTACAGGCGCCCCTGCCTTTGGCTACTGGTCAACCTTGATCGCCATTCGTTTCTTAAATTCTTTCGAAGAATGTCGTCGTCGAAGCCAACTTTGTACTACGCCCTGTTCAGCCCTCCGGCTAGAGCCTGCATCCTAACCGCCAAGCTAATTGGCCTGGATCTGGAGCTCAAGTAAGTGAGAACAGGGAAAGGCGCTACATACACTCGTATATTTTTGTTGTTTTAACCACCAGACCCGTTGACTTTGCCAAGAAAGAGCACTTGAGCGAGGAGTTCATCAAGGTTTGTGTGGCAAGCACACTTCGATCTCTTCCCTAAACCCGTTTTCTTCACAGCTCAATCCCCAGCACCAGATTCCCGTGTTTGTGGACACCGATGGCGAGGTTTATGTGGACAGTCATGCCATCGTATGCTTCCTGGTGGCCAAGTACGGCCAAAACGACCAGCTGTATCCGCAGGATCTGAAGAGGAGAGCCCACATCGACCATCGCATGTATTACGAGAGCGGCGTGCTCTTCCAGGTGATCAAAGACATTGTGGCGCGGAATATTTACGGCGGCGAGGGTGAGTTCAATCAGCAATCGCTGAACCTCTGCCACAATGCCTACGCCGACTTGGAGCACTTCCTGGAGAAAGGAACTTTTGTGGTGGGCAACGAACTGAGCGTGGCCGATGTCTCCATACACACGTCGCTCATTACCTTGGACTTGCTCATTCCGGTGGAGCGGGAGAAGTACCCGCAGATCAGAGCCTGGCTGGAGCGCATGGAGAAACTGTTGCCGGAGAACGAGGAGATCAACCTGAAGGGTGCCAGGGCACTGCAAACCCGCATCCAGAACTGCATGGCCGAGAACAGGGCCAAGTAAGAGGGAAGTCTAGATGGATCAAGTTAGAAGGAGACTGTCGAATCTCTGCATAAAAGTAGAATTTAAATAAATCTCCCTTCAATTCTGTAAAAGTCTTTAAACTTGCATTTGTTTTCCGCATTTTTTATTGATAATTTGTTAGGCTAATTGGCTTAAATTCATGCTACTTTATATTTATATATATTCTCGAGTGTCTTTTTGATTTGGAAGTCCAGTGTACAATATATGTAGGGTTAGTGAGAGTTCCGGATTCAAGCAAATTCGTACAACTTGCCACTAAACTGTTATATACACAAACAAGCGCTTTAATTTGATTCTTTCACTGAATAAGACTAACTGACTAACTGGTAGACATGTAGTGTTTCGAAGGAATAGAGGCTATATGTTATTTTACTGTCTATCTGCATCTGCTGCTGCCTATCTCCTAGCTATTTACAACACAATTTATCATCAATCACACTTATTTTGGTATCATATTTCCAGCTGGTTGTGTCCTTTCCTTCTGCTCCTCTCTAATCGAATGTTGTCCAGTTGTTCATGCCCTTGCCAGTGGTTAGTTGCTGCGCCTGCGGCTGCTTCTCCGCTGCAGTTCCATTGAGACTGAACTGGTCCAGGCCATACTTGCGCAGCAGCTCAAAGTCATCGTCCGGCTTGACCGCAATGGTATTGCGCTGAATCTGCGGCGGGTGGATAACTGGTGGAGACCTGCCCGTCACCGCAGCCACGGTGGCCATGTGCTTGGGTGCAAAGTACGGGTACAATGGATTGTTAATGGTTCCGGCAACCACAGAGCTGTTGACGCCCGCTGGCAACGTACTGGACTTCTTGCTAAACGCCTTGCTCAGCGGTGGCAGCGGGCGAGCATTCTGGTTCAGCGGATCGAAATCCTCCAGGTCGAAGCTGGTGTTGTTGCTATCGTCCAGCGATATCAGATCGTTCATGCTGTCTTCCAGTTTGGAGTGCTGCTCCAGTTGCTGCTGCTGCTGCTGCTAAGGTTGGGGGAAGGCACAGAGGTTGTTGGGTGGTTAGAAAGCTTTGGGTGTGATGTTTGCTGGATTCTACGGTGGTGCATAAAGCAACTTGTGCAATAATGTACATGAACTACGTGTACTTGGAACTTGTAACTAACTTTAAAGCGTTTACAAACAAGCATCTAAATACAGGTGCGAGCTACGGCTAATGGTTGCAAGTTGAGTGATAGAAAGTGAAATGAAATGAACAAGAAATAATACTTTGTGGGCCTCTGTAGTAATGGTTAGCGGACTTTCCTAGCTAAATATCATTTAATAAAGGTTAGTGGCTAAGATATACATTTCTATAAACCCTTGACAAGCCTTAAATGTTAATTAGTTTAACCCTTTTATGTAGATCTTGGTTCAACAAGAATTTTCCAGCTCTTGAGCTTGGCAACAATTACTATTCAAAGGACGAATGTCCATCCAGGCTATAAGCAAGAAAACTAGATAAAACATGAAAGAAATGAAGCCTTCCTAGGGATACATGTTACTCTTTCTGCGAGACCATCTGTTAATGGGTGGCAGGTACTTCAATTTATCTACTAGCTTCAAGGCATCAAGGAATATTTAGCTGCTAAATGACATTAAAACGAATCAGATAATGCATATGAGGGTTTTAGGGAGGAGACTACATGAGGGCCCTGGGATGTGTGTTAGTGTGCGCGTTCGAGTTGGGAACCACAACCGGGATGGATTTAGTTAAATTACGTCGCTGCTGGTGTACCTCTCTCTTGGCCCGGGGCGTCGGAACGGGCGGATCGGACACGTTCAAGTGCGAAAATGTAGAGGCAGCCGTCACAAAGGATGCGCCCGACGAGCAGGATGACGATGTCGCTGACGACGAGGATGTGTTGGAGTTGCGTATGGACTTGTTGTTCCCATTGGTGGGCTCATCCTGCCAGCAGTTACGCTCCAGCTTGCTAATCTCCGCACAGACGGCAGCGGCCGTGGCAGCCACAAGGGTATTCGAGCTGCCTTGCCTGCGCGGGGGTATTGGTGGTGATTGCACATCCGGCGGACTGTCAAAGCTGCTGGAGTCGGCGTTGGGCAGTGGCTGGCGCGGCCTGGTCGGAGTGGAGGTGTGTCGCGGCGGCTTGGTCTCCACATGCGGATGCGCGGCATACGGATGGTTGTAGTAGGAGGCGGGCTGCGTGGTCTGCGGAGGCGGCGGCCGGGCCGGCGGTGCTCCTCCTCGCTTGTGCTCTGCGTTTGGCTTAAGCTGGTCGGGGCCAATGGCGGTGGTTGTGGATGTCGGGAATGAAGGTGGATCGGTGGATAGTGGTGTGCAAATGATTTTGTGTGTGTGTGAGAAGTGGTGTGGCGTGGCGGGATTCGAGTGTTCGTTGGGCATGACATGAGGCAGACGTTCGATCGATGGCGAGACACATGTGTAGTTTGGGACACAGACACGACACAGACACGGAAACAAAAACAAGAAGAGCATGAAGAGAACAACATAAATTCACAGCACATCGAGATGAGGGGTGGAGTTAGCTTTGCGGCAAGCAGGTGAACGGCTGAACTGCGGCTCCTCGAGCTGTTGTTGCAGCCGGAGCTCGTATGCACGCACCAGATTACTTACACTGCGGTCCACGGCCGGTGTCTTGAACAGCGGATGGTTCTGGAGCTCCTGCGACAGGTTCATCTCCGACGATGAGCCGACCGAACTCGCCGAGCTAACAGCAGGAGACGCAGCGAGGTGATGACCGTAATGAGCACCAGCACCCGTGCCGTACGCATGGCCGTTCGGCTGAATGTGGCTGCTCGAGCTAGACATGGCCAGCGGTATGGGGCCGCGTCGCTGGAACTCCCTGGGCTCCCTGACACCGCTGCTGCTGCCCCCGGTGGCGGAGCTGTGGCTGCTGCTGCTGATCCCATCGAGTCGCTTGCTGGTCACTGGTGAACTTGGCGCCGAGTGGTGTGCCGCTCCAATACCTTTGCCGTTGCGTGCGTATCCACTGCTGGCGCCGTCAGGACGATCCGAGTGATTCGGCGATCCCAGGCCAAAGTGGAAGTGCGTGCCGCCAAGCTGGTTGCCGTTATCCCGGAACTTGGTCTTCAGGCCCTTGTAGGCGGTCTTCATGCCCTTCGAGCCCTCCTTCACCTGGTTTTAGGGGGTTGGAAAAATAAAATTATTAAGTGATTTCACTGCCTTAACAAAGAATCCACAGGAGATGCAGGGGGAGAGAACAACACAGTTTTTGGGGGTTCGGACCACTCACCGATTTGACGGCAGACTTTACAGCCGGATTAGTCTGCAATGGTTAGACGCATGTTTTTGGATCAGAAAACGATTTTGGTCACAACCGTCGAGCGAGAGCAGAAAGCACAGAGGAGGAGCAGCGCGTGTGTGTGGGATGAGCGATCCAAGCGGCAAATATATATGAAAGAGAGACGCACAAAGATACGGGCGAGATACCAGGTGAGTATGAGATGCACAGAACGACCGGGGGGGTTATTTAAGCTAAGGCTAACTACGCTTAATGGCTACGATGACAATGCTGATATGGATATGGGTAATGGGGTAGTACTGGGGGATCACTGGGGCAATGGGGCTTGACATGGCGATGATATCTGTCGGCGATCAGTCTAAGGCCATCAAATTGGCACTTGCAAATGTTAGTTTTGTTAATAGATTAGTCAAAAAGCCAATGAGGACTACACAGGATGTAACTTGGCTTATGATGTGTGCATATCATTAAAAGAAACCTTGATCAGTCTGCAATGTTTGTGTGTTTACTTGGAATATATTAAAGGAAGATAAAGTAGGATAACCTTTCACCAGAGTTTTGCTTGTAAAAGTTTAACCTTTTTCTTTAACACAAAATAACACTAAACTCTTTGGTCTTGTTTTGAGTGTTCTTAGTAAAATGCTATATTGGCTTTTTATTGGAAACCCTCCCACATATTAGTAAGAAAGCCTTCATTTAAATCCTTAACCAAGGCTTCAAAGGAAGATAGAGTAGCTTAAGGATTCCCTTTTACCAGAGATTGCTTATAAAAATTTAACCTTTCTCATTGCCCCAAACTAACACTTAACTCTTTGGTCTTCTGTTAAATGTTCTTAGTCAAATGATGTACGCATATGGATCATTAATAGAAAGCTAGATCAGTCTGCAATGTTTGTGTGATTACTTGGAATAAATAAAAGAAAGCAGAGTAGTTTAAGGATAACCTTTCTACCAGAGTTTTCTAATAACAGTTTTTCTTTGACACAAAATAACACTGAACTCTTTGGTCTTCTCTTAAATGTTCTTAATACAATTATTTTCCCAAGTCAACTGTTATTGACAAGACCTGCTTTTTACCAACTCCTTTGTTATATAGAAAGTTTTTTAAAGATAGTGAAAGAGTCAACAAAAGCCTCCAATATATTAGTAAGAAAGCCTCCACTTAAATCCTTAACCAAAGCTTCAAGGTTAATAAAACTCTCCTCAGTTTAAAGTTGTAAAATATCAAAGGGTTTGACTTGAGAGAACTTGATTAGGTTTTCTTGTATAACAAAAATTACAACAAAAAAAAAAGAGATAAGATAACAACGGAACAACTAAAACATTGAGCTACTACACATCGTCAAATATAATAATTGAGTGTGCGTCGAAAACAAACATTTAGACAGTTTTAATACTTGTTTAGTTTTTGCCAACATGAATCATTTAGTGCAGTTTTTTTGCAGTTTGTTAGGACGTTAAGTATTGCATTAAAAAATAAAGGAAATCATGGTAACTAACATGGCAAATAAGGTGTGTGGGAAGAGTTACATTCTACTCGGTTTATATTGGTTTTTTTTTTGTTTTTGGTGGATAGATTTGGCTTGGTTGGCAGTCTAAATATAATTCTTGGTAAACAACCGCGACAAACTGTAGTGGTACTGTGGAATAGATCAAATCAAATCAGATAAAGAATATCATAAGGTGGGCACAGGTGGTAACTTAAGTAACTTAAGAGTACAGGGGTTAGATGCTCAGCGGAGAGAGTGAGAGAGAGAGTAATGCAAGCTGTTCCCTGCTCCCAGTAGTGCCCTCTCCAGAAGCCACAAGACAACTGAATGGAGTGAGGGTGATGTTGGTGGTGGTGTTGGTATGGTAACCATGAGGTTAGGCTAACAGTCAACGCCGATGATGATGGCCCGTGGCAGTGACTTCTTGGCTCCTCGGCTCACCTTGTCCTTGAAGTTCTTGTAGATGTTGTTGCGCCGCTTCTTCTTCTCCGCATAGCGCACTGTCTCCAGCTCGAACTCGTCGGAGAAACCGAGCCCGCTGTTGAGCATCTTCAGGCGATCGTCGATGAACTGCGCGAATATCTGCAGCTCCATCATTTTGGCAAGAAACGGGCGCAGGTGTGCCGGTCGAGATTCGATGAACTTTTCATTATTAAAGGTTTTGCTACTCTCGTGGTACTCGACCGCGTCCCGATAGCCACCGATCAGCTGGACCAGAGCGTTGAGAAAGATTTTGGAGATGCGATCGCCTATGTGATCCTGCGTGTGATTCAAATGCTTTTTCAGCTGCGAGACAATCTCTGCCGGCAAATTGTGGACATCGTTAAAGGGGCTCTTGAATATTTTCGTATCACAGTCCAAGATCACAACTTCGCCGAGTTCATCGTTGGTCACCTACATATATTTGGGGGAAATTTTCATTAAAACTAAGCAGAACTCTAGAAAATGGCTTTAAACTTACAGTTTCGAGCACAGGTTCTGGAACACCAATCAGATATGGCATGGGGGCACCCAGATAGTCTTTAAACTCCAGCGGCAGCACCGGTATGAATATGTGCTGCCAGACCATGGGGTATAGGAATGCATTCGCTGCCTGGATGCACGACGACAGCCTGTCCAGGTTGCGCGAGGTGAAGATGATGCGACGCTCCGCCAGCATGGCCGCAAATACTGCAATCATCTCCTTGGGCTCTGCAAAGCTGTAGTACAAGGCCAGGTTGTGCTGCGGAAAAGAAAGGCCTTCGAACTTCTTTCCTATTTCTTTGTAGATTCTTGAAACTTACATTTTGTGGAATACTGGGCAACTGGAACTGTAGCGGACGTTCGAATACAAAGTGCTGTTGGACATATAGGAAACTCGATTAATATAAGTCAAAGAGGAATATCAGAAGCATCTCAACTCACACTCTGTCCGCTGTTGTAAAATACACTCAGACTGCCCCCGGAATCGGGAATGCCCTGGTTGTAGGCCTCGGAGAGGAAGGCCCTGAATCCACTGGCATCTGTTCGCTTCAGTTCGGCGAGAATGGGCATCAGTTTGAGGAAGGTGTCGTGCCACGGCAGGTAGGTGATCAGCACCATGGCTGTCTTCGCCTTGGGATCTTGCCGGCAGAAGCCGAAGCGCCATTTCGAGTCGCCGGTGGTGTGGACAAAGGAATATGTCTGCACCGAAGTGCTGTGTGTGTAAACCACAAGAGATTAGTATAAATATAAAGCATAAATTGGGGGAACTACAAATATTAAAACAAAGACAGACTTTGTGCTGTTCAAAGTTCGCTGAAAGTAGCCGTCGGTCTCCGCCTGCGCATGGGAGATGACCTTGCTCATCATACGAACATTGCCCAATGTTATGCATGATGGAATTGTGGAGGCTTTGGCTCTGGCAGCGGATAAACCAAGCTATATTTACTTGTAAGTACATTGTATAGACATATAATCAATATATGGGCAGCCATAATACTAAAGCAAGATGAACATACCAGTTCCTAGGCCAACAACTAATTTCCCCCAAGCTCCATTCTCCATGAGTAATACTTTCGAGTTTATTCGCCTTAGTTTTCACCACCTCTTAACCCAAATTTATACACAACTTATGAGCTTCCGAGTCGTAAAGTGACGAAACAAGCAATACATAATGAATTCAGAGTTAATTATAAACGCATACAAATCACTTGGATTTTGTTATTCTTTCCGCTCGGCTTTCAGCGATCATTTTCAGGTGGTACCGCTTGAAATACTCTACCTTTGCCTCTGAGAAATATTTCCCAGGCAATAGTAAACAACTTGTTTTGGTATTTCGATTACAAAATATTGTTTTAGTTGGGCCAAGTCATTGTTGAGGTGTAGAATACCATTGATAGCCCATATCTGACGTGATTCAACTTTATTTATTAACAATTTTACAACTACTTTAAAGCTAGGAAGTACGGAATTTAATTTCAAAACAAATTAATGTTCGTGTCTCTCTTTAATATGTCGTCTTTTTCGCTTTCTTTCCGTTTGTTTTTCTTACGACTTTCGGCTTTTATGCGAAGCGATGTCCGCATTAATTATATTGTGTTGAAATCGCATTTAACAATTTAAATAAATCGCAATTTTGCAACGACAATGACGGCGGCGCAGTCTCATTACCCGGGCACGTTTCCCTTTGTCCGCCGATTTAGCATATTGCTCGGCTTTGCCCGATCTTTTTCTGTCTCTTCGCGCACTTCGGGGTGGGTTACATAAAGTCGTTAGATCTAAGTGTCTCTTTCGGATCGTGTCCATTACTCAATTTAATATGCAAAGTCAGGCAGTCAGTCCATGCGGGTGCCCAAGGAAATGGGGCTATATTGGTCTGTCTTGGTACATTGGCTTGGACTTGACTTTCTTTATCGCGGTCGCCGCACATGCAGTGGCGGTCAAGATAGTAGCCGCTTGCTTGGCCACTTCAAGTATATTTATCTATGTATTGAGCTTTGGCAAATATAGTTTCCCTTTATCTTTGAGTTTTAACAAATATTTGCTTAGATGTTTAGGTTCCCATATAGATTGGCCTTTATTGTTGTTTTATAGAAACATTAATAACTATGTTCTTGAGAAAATAATTGTAAAAAAAGTTGATAATGTTTTACCCTGTTTTTCGATAAGAAAATATCCAAAGGTAAACCCCAAGAATTATAAACAATCTATACAACTAAGGCTGGAAATAAATAACTTCATAATAAAACCAGAGTGGTAGCTAACTTCAGGAAACTGAAATTTCTATGCCCTTGCATTATGAAAATCGATCATAACTAAGCCAAAAATAGATTAATTTCCACTCGGAAAGCTTTTCTGATCTAATTTTAATTGGATTTAACTGCATACTAAATTAAACATTTTTATCTGCATTCTAAATATAACATTGCATTATGAAAATCGAACATAACTAAGCCAAAAATACCTTAATTTCCACTCGGAAAGCTTCTCTAATCTAATTTGTATTGTGTTTATCTGCATACTAAATTTAACATTCAAAAAAATTAAAATTTTTGTAAATTGTTGAGAATTTTGACGATGTTACCCGTTATAAAATTCTGAAAAAATGGCAACATGTCTAGGATCGATTCGGCTTTTGATGCCAATCAAGAATATATATGATATGTGGGGTCAGAAATGACTTCTTCAGTGCTTTACCAGCTTTTGACAAACATTAGAATACCCTGCTAGCACCAACCTCCATTTAATTCCCTTTATGTTGAGACTTATCTCTCGTTTCTATAATTTTGGACTCAATTATATGATTGCTAAGGGAATCTCCGCTTAAATATGAAAAACGTTACAGCACGGCGCAGTTTCCAAGCAAATACCGATAAGCTATATTATATATGGGGTCATCGCTGGCTAAATTAATCGCTCGAGCAAACTTTTGAAATTCCGAGATACCAAACAATTAATTGCTCTTATGTTTTTCTCCTCCACCCCTCGATTGGTTTATCGCGCGATGAGTTAGCGTTAGTGTAACACCGACAGCTGCAGAGATAAGTACTGGAGGATGGGCCTCCCCATGAGCCCATGACTCTTGTTGTTCTGGCTGCGTATGACTAACCAGGTGGCGGCAGCTGCCAAGAAGCCAATTGATACAGTTCCACGGCACTCCAGGAAATGCTAAGCGAGTTGCGTCGAACAATGCTCATTGAATAATACCCCGAGCGGGCAAGAGCAGTTCATTACGCGAACTCGCGCTGTGTAAACAAACACCGAAACAGCACAACAGGTTATTCGTTTCATGGACAAGCTATCTCTGTTGCTGCTTGGTTTGGGTGGAAGTGGTCGGGTCGAGTGTGTGCGGTGGTGACTCATCGGCGGAACCCTCCGCCGTCTATGCCCGTCCCCGATCGCAGCTCTTGCGCAAAGTCGGCCAGCGTCTGCTACTGTTGCATATTATTTCCATAAGACGCCGCCCCCTCCCTCTGACTAATGGCCAGTGACCGGAAAAGAGCAGTAGGATGGAGCTGTGGGATGGATACGCACCTCGCTAGTTCGCAGGGAAAGGCAAAGGCTGGGATGCCGGCTAGCACCTCCTTGTCACGGTATCCCTCGGGGAAGCTCTCCACGATCACGCCGGCGGGTGTGGCTGGGCAGCCACTCCGCGGACTGCTGCCTCTTTCCAGCCAAGGAGTCGGTGTGACCTCGCACCAGAACTCGAAGAGCTTTTTCACGTCATTTCTGCGAGATGATGGGAATGAGGGGGGATGTTGAGACGACCCGTGGGAGCAACTGCGCCGACGGTCAGCGGAGCGGAACGCCCACTGCAGGCCGCAATCTCGGGCGGAATACTTACTTGATACGCGATCCCATTTCGGGGCCTAGCACATGTTTCGGTCAGTATATTTTGTACGTTTGACTTCTGTGTGTGTTCAATCCGGGCTCGGGCTGTCCGACGCACGGATAATACTGATTACGCACGGCGAAGAATGGGAATGGGGGCGACGGAGACACGGACACGGATGATACGCAATACGGGGCCACCACTTTCCTCCTCTTTCTCTTCTTTGTCGTTGCGGATTCGCGCGACGTCACTGATTCATTTTCGCCGACCGCGGTGTTGGCGCACTTGCTTGTCCCGGGACTTGGATTGGGGCCACTGATCACTGATTTTCGGGCATTTTTTGGCCGCAATTATGGATAATTCACTTGGCACCCGCAGTTTTATGCAAGCAAGAACAAAAACACTTTTACTAGAGATGCAAAAACATCGATGTGACTATCGACAGTATCGATAATTTTTTATAACGGCGATGCATCGATGTTTGGCTGGGTATGTAGTTAAAAATCACGACTTTAATAAAAAATTTCACTACTAAATTATTTCTGTACAAAAGAAATTCTTAAAAGTCTATCATCGATGTTTTTCCATCTCTACTATTAATATCATTTTATTTACATATTTCTTTATAAAATTTGTAATAGATATTATATTAACTTCTAAAGGCTACGGTTAAAAAGCTCAACTTAGTTGCGCTCTAAAATGGGTGCGTTCACCACAAGTAACGGTAATCACCGATCGAATTCTGCTGCTGAGCGGAACGATGTATCCGATCATGCCTAAATTTTTTTTGGGGGGGTCACACTTGCACGCCTGATTAATATTGCGCTTCAAATTTAGAATAGATTTTCCGGCGTAATAAAACCTACAATCTCTACAATTAAGTGCTTACTTGTCGACTTTGAATACCCAGAAGATGGAGGATAGGTCGGTTAATTCTGATGGGTCTTACCTTGGTTGTTATAGATCGAAGGAGAACAAGGAATATGACGAAAGGCTTCAAAAGAAAATGGCGAATCTTAACATATTCGATCAAAGTAAGTTTGTTTATTTAAATAAGTGCAACATGACTATATTATTTATTGTATCTTTAGCATGTATGCCAATACCGGGTTTCCTGGAATACATCAATGAAGATCACAACTATTCAAAACTCCATATAACTGTTTCATCCACATCCACGGTGAAGCAAGTAGCTGTGGAAACTGATAAAGAAATGTTTATGGCTATGGACATAAATTAATAAAGTTCCTTTAACCTTAAACATTCTATAAGGTCATCATTATAGCATTCTAATTATTTTATTAATTAATTTAACAGAAAATGTTCTCATTAATTGGATAACAACAAACTCTTTTTAAGTTTGGCTTCATTTTCGAAATGTTGCGACAGGTCAAAATGTGCACCTTTTGCCGTTTCAGCTGGAAAAACACCTGGTCACACCACAGCTGCACTCGATAATTTTGATTTTAGCGTCCCACTTGTGTTTATATTTTTGGTAGTGTGCTCCCAACAGCTTCTTCAGTGTTTATTTGCATCAAAGACGTTTCGTTCAAGGTTCCCTTCGCCGTGACCGCCAAAAAAATGCATAATATTTTTTATAAGGTTACATAAGTGCGTGTAACGAAAACTAAATAGTGCTTAATACCAAAAAGTTCCTGTACTTGGCCTACGAATTACAGAAAGTAAGCGAAAGGCTCTCAAGCATATGTATAGTAGCTTTGGTGCCGTCATAGTTGGCACGATAATTACCTGCATTACCCGCCGAAGCAAATCAATAGCCACCACCACCATCAGCACCCACTCGCACTCTCATTGATTTTGTCGCCTGCCCTCTGCTACACGCGATGACGCCGTTGGGCAGGAGGAGGAGGAGCAAGCGGAATCCTCGACCCGGGGTCAACTCGAAGCCTATATAGATAGCATCTGTATGGGCAACGGGCTCAGTTTCGATTTGTGTCACACACTAGCCCGGTCGGTGTCAGGTCACAGGCTTTTGTCTCCGAACTCTGTCTTACTTTTCCAAATTTATATTATTTACTCTTTTTATTTTCACCCTCTTTTCAAGGTAAGCAACTAAATTTGTGGAACGTTATGCCAGGCAGCAAAATTGGACGAAACCCATTGATTGTAGCACATTTAGACCGCACAACACCACCACCAGCACCACCACCATTCGCCGCACCGCCGCGGTCCCTAACGCTAGTGATTAGTGAGACACAGACTAGACTAGTCGTCGCTTTAGTTTAGAATTCCCGCCATGCTGTGCGGTGCCCTTGTCCGTGGTCCCGTCCACAAGACGGCCATCTACCGCAGCCTGTCCGAGCTCCTCCCCAGCCCGGCCACGGCGTTGGGTCACGATGTCCGCTGCCTCTCCGCCGGAAGAGGCGTCGTTTGTAAGCAGCCACTCCCAACGCGGCCGCAACCAGCCCACCACCGACAAGATCTTCTGTGAGTGAGCGCGATAAGCGTCGTACCGTTTAACTTTTCCGTACCCGCCAACCCGTAACCGATGACTGCGGCGACCACTCGTTCAATCAGAGTCCATGTGCATACATTAGACCGCCGCGATTAGATAGCCCCACCTTGTACTCGCACTTATTAACCCGAAATAGCCGCGCCCGCCGGCGATTTCATTCATACCGCCAGCTATAACAGGCTAACAAACCAGTCGCTGTAAATCATTTCATTTGTTGCCGTCTCACTGGCTCTTTCAGCTCGCGTTCCCGGACCGGGGCAGAGGGTTATTCGAAATTACCAGTGCGATCTCTACACTCGGAGCACGACGCCATGTTCTACTCGATGTACGCCTACCTCTCCAACCTGCCGCGCCTCCACGTCCTGGGCATGGCGGTGGTGGCCTATGTCGTCTATTATCTAATCCAGGTGGTCAAGGTGAGCGATTGCATCACCGCTGGCGCGTGACTAATGCACACATTAATTGCGTTCTCCATTACAGCGTCCGATTATCGCTTGTTCGGACGGGCCGTTCAAGCAGTACCTGATCCGTCAGGTGCCGACGCTGGAGAACAAGTACTGGCCCACCTTCTGGTGTGTGGAGAGTCGTGCCCAGACCGTCCTTGCGAGCCTGCTGCGCTCCAAGAGTCTGCCGCGCGTCAATTACCGCCGCGAGATTCTCCCCTTGAAGGATGGTGGCGAGGTGGCGCTGGACTGGATGGAGGAGGGCTGCGACGAGCGTGCGCCCTGCATCCTCATTCTGCCTGGCCTAACCGGTGAGTCTCAGGCGGAGTACATCAAGTGCCTGGTCTTAGCCGCCCAGCAGGCGGGCATGCGGGTGGTCGTCTTCAATAACCGCGGTCTCGGCGGCATCGAGCTAAAGACGCCGCGCCTCTACTGTGCCGCCAACTGCGAGGACCTGTGCGAGGTGGTCCAGCATGTGCGTCGCACTCTGCCGGCACAGTGCAAACTGGGTGCCACGGGCATCTCCATGGGCGGCTTGATTCTCGGAAACTACCTGGCCCGCAAGAGTGACGAGGCCAGGAGCATTCTGTCGGCGGCTAAGATCATCTCGGTGCCGTGGGACGTGCACAAGGGCAGTGCCAGCATCGAGAAGCCGGTGATCAACAGCCTGCTGGGACGCCATCTGGCCGGCAGTCTGTGCCGCACCTTGCGCAACCACCTGGACATCTACCGGGAGATCTACCAGGACTCGGACATCGATATCCAGCGCATATTGCGCTGCAAGACCATCAAGGAGTTCGACGAGCTGTTCACTGCCAAGCAGTTCGGCTACGCCCACGTCAACGACTATTACTCGGACGCCACGCTGCACAACAAACTGGATCACATCTCGGTGCCTCTGCTCTGCCTGAGCGCCGCAGATGATCCATTCCAGCCGCTGGACGCTATTCCCATTAAGGCGGCCAATCAGTGCACCCATGTGGCCATTGTGATCACGGCCCGGGGCGGCCACATTGGTTTCCTGGAGGGCTGGTGGCCCTCCACCAAGGACCAGTACATGGGACGCCTCTTCACGGAGTACTTTACCAAGGCTCTGTTTGACGAGGATGGCGAGTTCCAGCACACGTCCAACAAGATGCACGAACGCTTCTTGGCCAAGCAGACGGTGGCTCTTGCTGCTGCCGCTGCCGCCTCCTCGTCGTCGTCGTCGTCGTCGCCTTTGCTGCTGAACAAGAAGTTGAACGCTGGCCCGCTGGACCACAAGGTGAAGCTAATGTAATGGCAGCAGCTACTGGGGTAATGTTCCACTTAGTCTAGACCAAAAAAAAAAAAAATACATAGTTATACGCGTATGTATTCCGATAGAATTCCGCGAAACACATGTGATACGATGAAACGCTGATCAAAATCCAAAGTGTTGTACTCTCTAGGGCAGCAAAAACAGGGCTTAGAGGCTTAAATTATCTTAGTACGTGACTTTAGTGACATATCAAGTTGAAATAGCGAAAATGCTTTAAGATTCGTAGTGGTAAATTCAAATAAATATTCTATATATGACACAATGCAATAATCTTATATTTTTACAAGTTCCGTATATTTATAACTAATGAAAATACAACGCTTAATAAAGAGAGAATAATAAAACACACTTTCCTCCACTGCATATTACATATAGTAGGTTTGACAAGCGAGACGATTGGCGGGCTCCCCCTCGGATATAACCATGTTCCCTACAGCTAAAGTACCAACACAGCCCAGGCCTAGATGGGCTTGTACAGCAGCGTGGTCACATACTTCTTGCGATACCGATGCGTGGCACTCAGCACCATGACGCCGTCCTTGATGGACAGCGCGTACAGGTGGTTCAGCATCACATGGTTGGGTTCCGGCAGCAATGTGGGTTCGCACTATAAACGAATCATACTTAGAGCTGATATTAAGTTGAAATACTAACTAAAAACCCACCGAGAGCGGCGTGTCCTTGTTGAGGATGACTTGCAGCAGGTGTGGTGGCAGTACCGGTGGTCCGGATACCTTCTCCCAGGGCTTGACCTGCGGCACCTCCTGCGAGTACTCCTTCTCCGCATAGTTGGTCACATTCTCGCTGTCCTTGGCCAAGGCCTGGAACACCTCAAAGTCGGAGGCCCGCACGGATACCAGGTTATTCTTTTGTCCCTCGTCGTTATCCACGCTTTTCTGTAATTGCCAACAAAGAAACGATAATCAATTTGGTGTAATTGTAGTACACAGAGCCAGCGAGCGACGTCAGGAATAATTCATAAGCTCTATTTTTTGCGTGCAATTATTGTGGGGCGGGAAATCGATACGTAATTGTGGGCTATAAACGAGAGTCGAGTGTCGAATCATGAAATTCGATGGCGGTATCGTTTATAGAAGGGCATTCGGGTTACTACTTGGGTTTGGCCGCGTCGCTTATCTATTTATGGGTGAAAAAACAGCAGAAAGCGTTGGAAACTACTTTTAATATTGGGTTCAACTTGTATAAATCATTTTCTTGTAAGGTAGTCTCCTATCTCGTGGAAAAACCTCTTTATAAGTAAAATGTGACTAAGTCATTATTATAAGGCTTGCGTTTTCCATAATTTCGGACAAAGGAATGCTAATTTACACATTCCTTCGCTTTATAAACTGTTTATAGGCAGATAACTCGAATATAATAAGAAGAATGACATCTTATCAACATGTTTTTCCCTTTCCTCGCTTGAGTTATTTTATCTTTGAAGTCATTTCCTTTTGTTTGCCGAATTGTAATCTCACTTTTGATAACTGTAACCCTTCAGCCCCCAAAATAGCCAGCTGAGCATCTCTGAACCAATTGAAATCCACTGCTGATTACTGGCGGAGACTTCGACTTCGTTTTTGTTTACGACGATTACACAACGCCAGCGAAAATCGGTAACTGCGTCATTCGGGGCGCCCGAATCGAAAAACAAAGCCTCTAAATAGCTAGGGGAAATGGGTCATATTGATTTTCCACTCAACTGACCAGCTTGGGATCGTGTTTCCACTCGCCGTCCACACAGAACTTGTACTGATGGTCGCCCTCCGGCAGATCGATGATGGTCACAAAGTTCCCGTGACTGCGGACCATCGTGATGGGCTTCCAGTTGGAGAAGGTGCCCGAAATGGTGACGTTCTTGCCACCGCCATCCCATCGCAGCACCGTGGGTAGGGCCGTCTTACGGTCCTCGTCGTCTAGGGAGGGTATCCCTAGTCCCGCTGCCTCTGCTGCCGCCAGTTCGTCGTCGTTGTCCATGCTGGAGTGCTCTCCGCTTGCGCTGCGCAGAACAGCTGTTGAGTCGTCGCCGCCGCTATCAGCTGTGCGCCTGGTGCTGCCGCCGCCCGTGCCTGTGCCCGCGCCCGTGTAGTACGGGTCGTCGTCTTCTTGCGACGAGCCCTCGTTCAAGACTGCCGTATGTTTTTTGTCGAACGAGAAAGCTTGGCCTCCCGCCCCAGCTCCGCTCAGAGCCGCTGCGCCAGCGTTGCTCCCGCTGCCATGGCCCCCGCCACTGCCTGCGCCCGCACTCGCTGCTCCTCCTCCACCGCCGCCGCCGCTGATTGCAACCGAGTCGCGGAAATGTGCGGGAGAGCTCGGCGTAGAGAGGTCTGTCGACTTGTGGCGCTCTCGCTGCATGTGCACGGTGGAGCTGCCCGCGTTGCCCATGATGTTTACGTGCAGTTATTGTTGTTCTCGCTGGCTCGCTGGCAGGTCACGGCCCGACGGTTGGGGAAGGGGATTGGGGTGCTTTCGGGGTGCGTTCTCTTCCTGCTGTTTCGTTTCGGTTGCCTTGGTGTCTTGGCACTCGTTTTTCTCGCGGTTTTTGTTGTCCCACGTCTCGACACTTTCGCGGCGCGCAGTCTGGTTGCAAAATTTGGCATTTAATTAGCAGAATACTGCATTATTTAATCGTTTGTTTCGTAGAAAAATTGCTAATTATAAACAATTTACATATATACAATTCGCTACAAAACAGTGTTGCCAGATGATTCACTTTCCCCCTAAATAATCTCAAAAAGTTGAATTTTCCCCTAAAAAATCCAGTTTTCCCCCCAACCTGTTAATTTCAAAAATTTTAAAAAAGAAACATCTTATTGTGATTTTATTTTAATTCTTTTTATACATATGTACATATTTATTGAAATTGAGATGTAATCTTAAGTAATCATCTCGGGAACATCATCGGAAAACTCGGTTTTGTAAACTTTGTACAATTTGTTTGTACATTTGTTCTGTTGGTTCAAAGTTATTACAATTATTGGATAAAGTTAGTCTAATTAATCTATCTTAGACTATGTTGAATACAGAAAATGCTCATTCGTTAGAGGCATTTAAAAAGGATAAGCTGAAAAGAGACATGGCTTATTTTAAAACATTTTCAAATATTTGATTTCCACCAGCAACGTTTTAATCATTTATTGCTGCCAAATATTCATCAGAGGATGGTGATTTAATTTCAATACCAGACCGGGTTTTTGACTTCCAAATTTCCCATAAAATTAGAAAAAAATATAAAAATAAACTTGGAACACTCATCCATTTTCTTATAACACAATAGTTAGGAATTCAATTTAAAATAATGTAGACAAAAAAATGTATTAAATGTATTAATTTTAACATTTTCAAAACCATGAAATATTCGCAGTTTGCGCGCCCGCTATGAAAAATCACCTGTCGGCGTTGTGGCGTGAATGGCGACCCGTACGCGATAGTTGCCACTCACAGGAAAGAGCTCACTTCAGTCGCACGTCATCTCTTTTTTGGAACTGCCACTCGTTTTGAATTATGAATAGCAGTTGGCCCTGAAAATGTAGTAATAAAATGCTACAATTTTTGTATCTATTAATAATGAAACCCTTTAGATTTATAAATTAAAAAGTGATCAGGTTTTTATAGAGCACAAAAAGGGAATGAAAGGGCGCTAAAAGAAGAAAAATATCTATTCAATGCCTCATATTTTACTATCATAACTTTGAAGTTTAAATAAATTCGAGGCATCGTGCTTAAAATCTTATCTTATTAGACAATTAAAAGATTGTAGGTTATTTTTTAAAAGAATTCCCAGTCGCCAAGTTAGACAGTTCTTGAAATAAATTTAATTAGGTCAATGAATCATTTGATTTGTTATTTATCTGGTTTTTATCGGATTAATCTTATATTATCCGTGACTAAGCTCAACGTATTTCTTTGGCTATTCACATTTGTACACTGAATGCAAAGAGTATCCATCAAGTCGCCTATTCCCCTGTAAATGCGTAAAAACAGGCATTACAACTGAGGAAAAACGAGAGTCCAAAGTCCACAGCCAATCAACGTGCATCAGAGCACAACAAAAAAACGAAGATTGGGGGCCGAGAAAAACGACGCAGAGGGGAGGAGGAGGAGACAAAGTAAAGCAAAACAAAGAGCAAGGGCGGAAGTTTGTTGGCAAGGCTGGCTGCTGCTGATCTGTGATGAAACAGGTAGAGCAGGGATTTGATGGGCAAAACAAATGCAGCCAAAAATAATGTAGAAAAGAAGGGACGATCAAAACAAACGAGAAAAACCGCCTGGGAAAACCAGGTACCAACACCAGCAACCCAGACGGTTTCCAGACGACGACAACACGGCAACACTCGTGGAAAATACACATGTATGCGTGTACACTTAAAGAAAACAGGGGAATATTTTATACAACAGATAATAGTAACATTGTAAATTAATAAAATTAGTAAATGAAAGCAAAGCAACTTGATAAGTTTTTAAAATGTAAAATAAATATTAAAAGTAGACATCAAGTCGAATTTGTTTAAGTGTATGCCTGCTGCCTGTATGGGTGCCTGCGTGGTAGACACGCACACCATAGCAACACACGACGCCTTCGCATTTAAAATTGATTAAAAACTAAAATCACTCGAAGCCCGATGTGGGTAGCCGTTGCTTGTTTCGTTTCAGTGCGATCGCAGACATTGTGCAAAACGGTTCTCAGTTCTCCGCTCTCCGTGAAGTGATCGTTGCCGTAGCTGTTTCTGAGGAAGTGCACTGAAAGAAGCCGGGGAAATTGTGTCAAATTAATTGAAAGCGGAGCCCAGAGTCACAAGACACAAGTCTCCGCACTCCGAGCGGCAAGCATTTGAGGCAGGTCAGTGTTTGCTGGTTCGCTGGCGAGGTCAAGTCGCTATCTCAGAGTTGTTTTTTGAAACTCCCTTATCACTACCGCGTACTCCAAGGTCTCCCTTCACGCCCGACTAACTTAGTAAAGCTAACCGAAAAACGCAAAAACCCGAACCCGCTTAGTTCCCATGGTTCCCGAGGGCGGCGCGTGTTCCTACGATTTGGTGACTGATTATCAGCTCAGCCAGTGAACTTTAATGAACTGCTAATTGATAATATGTATGCGGCAACACCTATTTATTTCGATTCAGCCAGAAACTACGACGCACTTGCCACCTACGTGCAATAATTATATCGAAGACTGTTTGATCAGCCTAAGCACATATTCATTATCTAAAATTCCATACTCTCTCCCCGGGGACAAACAAAGACCACACCAATCGGTTAACGCAAACAGAAAAACACCAAGATGGCCACCTGGAGCGTAGAGATACGATAATAATAATATTAAATGTATACTAAGGCCTTATCAATACACTCGACTTGTTTTCCAAACTGCACCTTAAATTAATTCAATTTAGATCGTACGACAAGAGCCGAAAAAAGAAAGAAACCCAGCCCCCACTTGGAAACAACAACGGGCCCACCAAAAAACCAGATTTCAGTCAAAATAAATAAATTATATGTGTATATTATATGTATTTTTAGCTTTATCAATTTCGGGCGTTTCTTCGGAGGCTCGACACATACAAACACACACAAGCGCACACAAACGCACACCAATCGCCAATCGGAACGAGATTCCCAGCGAGGGTCGCTTTAAACATGGATAGCGTCAAGTCTTTCTTCGCCAGCTCCACCAAAGATGGAAACCTGACCAACAGTAGCCGTCAGTCGAGTGTGGCTGGGAATGCCGCCAGCAGCCGCTGGGGACGCAGCTGGAGCACCAGCTCCCAGCACACGGACCCGGAACCCGGTTCCGGATCCAACTCTGGGGCCAGCAAGAGCGGAAATCCCTGCGATGTGAAGCGCAAGGACAGTGATAACTACTTTTACATAATGTAAGTATCGGTTTCTTCTGGAAATTCGAGTTTCTTCTTTCAAGAGCGGAAATTGTATGTATTCTGAGGGTAGAGAAGATAAGATAGGGTCCATTTTGTGTTCCTGCTATTATGTATCTTCTATTTTCCGATGGGATACATACCTACAACATACTTTTCATTATCTATAGTTTCCTACTTCTTCTGGGGTTTCCATGTGCCAGTTTTTTTATAGTTAATAATAGACTCATATGTTCCATACTAGATTGTGGGGGTTTCTTAAATGTATGATTTAAGGAATAATCCCATACATAAAGGATAGCATTTTTAAAATATATGATGATTTTCTCTAATATATGATGAGTTTTAAGGGAAAATAGATATATTTAAGGAGTAATCCAATACCATATTGAAGGACACCATTTTTAAAACCTAGTTG
>JAEIIH010009211.1:0-12636 GCA_018904745.1 Drosophila orosa
TTTCATCAACAACACCGCCATATGGGTTGATGAAACATTGATGACACGTACTGCAGGGCATATATACTTACATACATAAGTGCAGATTCAGACGAAAGGCCATTAGGGAAACCCCAGAGTTTGCTGGGTGGGCAGGGAGCAGAGGGGCATAGTGGCAGAACTCCCGCCTAATTCACATCTATTGCGTTATATTTCTCGGGCCGCTCTTTCGACCGGCACATGGCACTTGGCAGTTGGACCATATGCTCGGTGGGAGAGGCCGGCTGGAATTTACATAGCCATAGAGCCAGTCGACCGAGTTGCAAAAAGCAACAGAGGGCCCAAACCGGCTTGCCAGCTCGCTCACACAGGCACAGGCACTGGCACAGGCACTGGCACAGGCCCGCGGACAAAGCTCACCCACATATGCAAGCTCCACTCAAGATAACAGTGCCGCCAACAACAACAACAAGCACAGGCGAGCGAGCGAGCAAAACAGAACCGGCTTTTTGTGTGACCTAATATTTGGTTTGAGCTAACTACTTTTCCAAAGAGGCGAGCCGATATCGCGCAGGGGAATGAATGTGTGCTTCATGAAGAGCGATTCTCGGCCGCGATAAGATTGAAGCCGAATCGAGCCGAGCGGGTCGGCAGAGGTAAATGGCGCCTTATCGGCCGCAGTAACAGATGCAACTGCGGGAGCAGAGAGTTTATGGGTGCCTCCTAAGCTATTCAACCAAAACACAGCAATTTGTTGGCCAACGCTCTCCCATTGCCCCTGTATCCAGAATCGCTCGGGATAACCAAACCATTGCTACAGTCAACAAGCCACCAGCCACCAGCATAAACTATTTGGAGTTAACTTTTTTTATTTCCACTGTCCATACGCCCCGTGTGCACTCCGGCTGTATCCGTGCCTGTGTCTGCGTGGGCATTGGTGATGACGTCGGTGGGGTACCGGAGCTCCAAATCGCTCTCGAAATCTGGATGTGAGTCTCTGCATCTGAATCTTAATAAGAGACAACATCGGAATCGAATCGCACGACGCTGAGCAGAGTTCGAGGGGGTTTTGAAGCTTTTGACATTCGCTCGTCGTCAACTTTTTGCACCGGCAAAATCTAAGCAGCCGGCAAATGGTTGTCTGAGTGCCCGCTCTCCGAGCCTTATGCTCTGCTCTCCTCTCTGTGTTGTAGAATTTTTGCTTTGTTGTCTTTTCGTATTGGCGCCAAATGGGAGAATCTATTGTTGCCAGTGCGATGTTGCCGTACTTCACAGCCCGTTTAGCGTGTTTTGGAGCTCGGAACTGGCTACTGGCACTTAATCGTGGTACTTGGCATCTCCAGTTATATCTTCTTTAATTGCATCTATTCAAAACCCTCGCAGCCAGAATCTTGTCAGCCAAGGTTTCCAGGTCAAGAAAGATCTTTCAATCCCTAAAGAAGTCAAAGTCTCCGTCACCGCACATCGAAATCTCGGCGGGCTGGGTTAAGTAAAAGGATTGGGTGACTCCGGGGAAAGTGTCGTAGTCAAAATTTGGATGGCTACTGTCTCATTCACAGTTGCCTGTCCCTGGACCAGAAGATAGGTTCTCTTAATGGTGAACGACTAAGTATTTTGTGTTGAGGCTGCCACTATCCCTGAGGCCTCAAGTCACAAAATCTGCGGGAAGTGCTGCAGTTTCTCCTGGAAAAAGAAGAAGTCTGCTTCTCTGGGAGAAGTTGACAGCCTAGCAGCAACTTCCAATCAAAAACGAGGAGCTCCAAAAATAAATACAAATGATCTACAAATCGAATGCGATTTACGTACAAGACAGAGTATTGTTGGATATTTCCATTCTTCACCAATAATGTTACATACTTCACATTCCGCTCTCTGGAAAGAGATTTGTTTATCATTATCGCTTTGTTTTTAAAATGTATGTACATTTGTATGTGCTTATAAATGATCACTTTTGTTTTCCTACTGATACTACCGCCCAGCACCAACAACAAAATGAACTGATTAAACTGGCGAAGACCATAGAGAAAAGTGTAAAACACTAAAAAAAAACAGAATATGGTATTTACTTATCAACGTCAATTAGAGAAAACAATTATTTCTAAGCGTTGAAATGTTTTCGGAAATTCTAAGAGCAGTTTTTTGTATAGATTCTTCTGAAACTAAAAATTTAAGCATGAGTAATATTAATATTAAAGTAATTTCCTAAATATAATCTTTTTTGAAATGTAATTTCTTAATTAGGTATACACATACATATGAAATATGAACATAATATTCGTATATAAATTCAGGTTTAAAATAAAGCACGGATTTGCTAAAATAGACCATTCTTATTCATATTGTTTTGTTTTATATTGTTTTATACTGTTTTTAAAGTGTACATGACGTGGGGCATATGTACATTCACACTGAGTAATGGGAATGCATGCCGGGGGAAACTGCTGAGTAACTTGGTAGTCGGGAAGACGCGAGCTGTGCTAAAACGAGTGCTCCTGTACCCCTGGCGACGGGGACTGAGCTGCGACTGATTTACCCACTTCTAAGCTCGGTCGGTCGGATTTGCAATCGTAACACTTTCACGCCCTGCCGCCAAAAGGAACTATAAAGCCAGACAGTCAGCATCAGACTATGAGGCGGGGTGGTGGGGTGTGCAGACCACCCCCCAAGCCTGTGGGCCAGACGCAGTTGCTCCCCCTGCCCTGCTCTCGACTCACGCCCTCCCATAAGAGCGGAGCATGCCAGGCTCTCCAGCTGTCCGCTCACACTTTGCCGAAACAAAACTTTAGCTGCAAAGGCACGCGACGCCGAGGCCGCAGTCGGCAGCGACGTGTGCGACGGCAGCGGAACTCATGTGAGCAGCGCAGCGCGACAGGCACGCACACACAAAGCTACGAATACGCAGCGCACACAGATACTACTCACTGGTGCACAGATGTAGATACACCAGTATCCACACAGACATGCACACGAGCCTCCACTGCCAAATGACTTTTTGCGAACTTTTTGCCGACACTTTTGTTTGCTTTGCCTTGCTTGTCCCTCTCTTTCGCTCTTTCCTTCTCTCGCACCGTTCCTCTCTGTCCGCCCCACACACGTATACGCATACGCACACATGCAGTCTTAAGCAGCGCTCTCGCAGCACTTGTCTCTCTCGGTTGGAGACTGTGCTGTGGGCGGAGGAACGGGGTTCGCGTCGTCTTTTGTGCTCGCTTCGTTTCATTTTCGCTTCGTTTTTGTTGTCTGAGCGCGAGTGTCCGTAAAAAGCTTTGTGCGCCAACCGTACAGCCCGCCCCTCACCGCCTGCCCGCTCTAGCCACCGCCACCGCCGCCGCCGCCGCCACCGCCACCCAAACCCCACAGGTCCCGCATTCACCGAAGGCTTTTTCGATTTCTTTTCGACTCTCTCAGCTCCCAACTCTCGCGGGTGCTGCTGGTCTGCGCCGTCAACGTCGACGCCGGCCGCGACTGCGGCTTGGTCGTCGCGCTTCCATGGGGTTCTTGAGCGTATGCAAAAGATTTTTGCACATATTCATCTTTTTGGCCGTTTTCGGTGCGTTTCGCGGAGCTCGATGGCTCTTAGCGTGCCGCGCGAATTTCCATTATTTTCCGCGCCCAAAGAAAAGAATGCTAGGCTTCCTCCTAGCTGCGGTCCGTCCAGCGTCTCGCCTTTGTGCCTGGCCCGCTCAACCGCCGGTTCCTTCGCCCGCTTCTCAAACTAGAAGATGTGTCTGTGTCTGTGCAGGGTATCAGTGCAGTGTGTGTCTCGCGGGGAATATGATTCGGGAGTGGCATCAGGAGCCTTGGAGCCTTGGAGCTCTTAGAGGATCGATCGGAGTTCCACAACGGCTAGAAAGATAGACTATCTATTCAAGCTCGTCAGTTGGCCCATCCCGAAAGCAGAACTATGTTGTACATATCTGCCGCATCAACGGATATCGACGCTCCCCGACGCGGTTCAGCAGTTCTCACAAAACACAAACTATTGGCTATTTTTGCACTCCGCGTTCGGCAATACCCATAGTTCCCGTAGTGCTCAAACACAAAAAATGCATTGTGTGTGTGTGTGTGTGTGATGTTACTTAGTTTATGCAATTAACTTTATGAATTCGTAGATTCATGAAGTCAGAACAACCTCTTCTTGGTTCTCGAAAACGTACAACGTTTCGTAGCCTAATTTCACAGGCACATCTGGTGATTGTACATAAAATTCAACCCAAATAATTCAAACCTATAAAAAGAAAAAAATTTAAAAACTAATGCCATTTGCCAAAAGCGTTTTGAAAAAAAATCGGACTTTTGTAAATCTGGAAGAAATTTATTCAAATACTAACTAGTTCGCAGTGGAAGGGAACTCAAACGTTTAAACATCATAATGTTGTTAATTTTATATTTAAGTCTATTGTGCCACGTCCTTTCATGGAATGCTATTGGATATTGAAAGTCAGTTTTCGCGCGCTGTTTCGAGTACATGAACACCTCAAAAATGGGCACAAATTTGGGCAACGCATAAACGGAGTATAAGGAGCCTGTCGTTATCCGTAAATCTGCCCCGCACGAGGTGCAGTCACCGTCGGCAAACTTTTATTTTGTGCAGCTTTTTCGTTGTTCTCTGCATTAGATCACATCGCAGTTTGATTGTCTGTTTTGCTTAGTTGTTGTTTGCTTTCGGCTTTCGCTTTGTTAGTTGCGCCACCCACCCCTTGATTTCATCAACCGGCGGCGCTTTGAACTTGAAATGTTGTTGTTCGCCTAGTTCTCTGCCATTTCCCATTTCCACTTCCCATTTGCCATCCCATCCTCCCACTCTCTCCCGAGACGACGACTCTTGTTCGCGCCACGCTCTCTCCGCGCTCTCTTCGCCGCTTAGACAATGCGTGCCTCTACACAAAACACGCGTGTCTATGTTTAGGAATAGGGGGAGGGGGAGAAGGAGGGAAGGATTGTTTGCAACGGTGTCTATGTGTGCGCCTGTAAAGTTTATTTTGGCAACAGGAACCGCGACAAGGCTGCGGCGAAAGGCGAGAACGGGAACGGGAACAGGAGCCCAGGCCAGAAGCACGACGAACTGCATTTTCTTTGCGATATAAACATGCATCCATTTATACATACATATATTTCTAATATGCCGGCAGCAGTTTTCAGATACAAACACATGTATACGTAAATGTGCTTATGCACGTATTGTGATTGGTAAATTTAATAAGATGGAATTGCTCTATTGAACCAGACTATGTCAATCCCCCATCTCAAGATGAATTCCATTCTACACTGAATTTAGTGTATAGATACATTCAAATGTACTCCTGAAATCTGCTGGCAGCATAAACTTAAGACTTGTGGAAATCTAATTCGATTTATTTATCTCTTTCGCAGGTGCTTTTTGACTGTTTGGAACATTTTTAAACATTACGTTAAAACGTTGTTGATACTTACTGAAATATTGTTTTGTTAAATCAAATCATAATAATATAACCACTATAATACGAGTATAATACCAACGAACGGGGAACCCAGAGCCCCATATTATAATACAAATGTAATAATAATAAAAAGCGACTACGATAAAAACTTAAGTGCAATCATTTCGATTTTGATTTAAATCTTCTTATTAATAAATAATTAAATGATTTCTATATAATTTCAAAAAACAATTCAACGACAAACAAATTAATATAACATCAATTACAACAACAACAACAACAACAACATCAACAGGAAATAGTACAACAAATTAAAATTAACTTTCAGTTGTATGGAAAAAACAAAAAGTGATTTTTAGTTAGTTTCTCAAAATTTAACAACCAAAATTCACAACAAAATTTGGAATACAATAACTACAAAATACCGTAACAACAGCAACAACAACAACAACAACAACAACAACTACATAAATAACAGCAACAATTCCAACCACTGCAACAAACAACCAACCGATAACAACAAAACCAGAAAAACAAAAAATAAAAGAAACAAATAAATAATATAAGAGAAGATAATAAGAACAACAGTTGTAACCATAATAGAGAGCCTAATTAACAAAATAATCCGATAACAAATCAAAGCGCAACAAGGAAACAAATAATATAACCCAACTGAAAGCAGGCCAGCAAAAGAAATCAAAGCCAACCAACAAAAATAGCAACACGAAATAGAAACAGGATACAGCAACTGAAATCAATAAAACATAAAATAGCAACAGAAGCCAGAAACCAGAAACCACAAGCCGAATCGATAGAGCATCAAACCCAGAATCGGAAATAGCCTAACCATCAGACCCCCGGTCCACCCAATAGCAGAAAACAAAAGATATAACTGATATCAGAGCCAACAACAGGATAACAAATAGAAAATAGAGAAACAGAAACAGAAACAGGAACAGAAACAACTATAGAAAATACAACAGCAGAAGTGAAAACTGAAATTCAACAGCAAATTCCAAGTAACAAAAAGAAGAAATACCAAAACGGAAATAGCCAACATTTGTTAAATTTCTTTAGTGTGTTTTTAAATGGAGAAAATCAACAAATGATACAAAATCTAACGGAAATCAATAACGAGCAATAGAAAATATTTGTCGTTAATAAAATTGAACTCTTCGGTTGAGGTTTACATTTTCGTCTTAGTCTTTAAATTTTGCGTTCGTAAAAAGCGGTCGAGAAAATGTTCTGAAAAAGTCTTGAGTGAAACGAGCTGAGAAACAGTTTATAAACTTTCAGAGGTGAAGAAATCGAAATAACGAAGGAAGCGGCAATAAACATTTCGCAAGTGAAGGGAAGAAAACTGTGCCAAAGTTGCGCAACTACAGGTGTAATTTGTGTGTGGCACGTGTCACCTCTGTGTGTGTGTGCTCTACACGCACGCTGGAGTTTTCCCGTGGTGCGGACAGATCGGATTCAATCACTATATCAATATATATCCATATAAAAATTATCTTCAATTAATCATATCGTGGAAAAGCAAAAAATTATCTAAAACGCATGTTAAAACCGTTATCAAACGCATTTCGTACTTAAAAAAGAAAAACATAAAGAAAACAAAAAACCAAAACTAAACTAACATTAGTAGTGAAAAAATTCCATTCGGATAAGAAACACGTTCTAAGCTAAAAACTAAATTATATTACCATTAACACGTAACTCAAGTATTCGAGGATCTTCAAAATATAGAGGGGTCACAGTCACAGGAAGAAGGCGTTAATCTGGCATATGGCAACATTTCCCACACACCCATTAGTATCGTGGAAAACGAGCAAAGTCCTCTGACGAGTAATCCTTGCGTGTCAATTCGGTGAGTACAGATCTCGGATACTATTCTCTTTCTGCATTGGTTTATCCCCCGTTCAATTCGACTATCGATTATAATCTCAGCAATACTCTACAGCAGCGAAGGGCACGCCGTGGCCCAATTTGCTCAAGCTGCTCAAACCGTTATCTTTTTTCGGAGGCAGCTGGTCGAGCTGATCTACCGTTAGATCTCGTGCCCGCCGCTGCTCTACAAAGTATCTCCTATAGCAGCTGGCCGAGCTGCTGCTCAAACAGTTAGATCTCGTGCCCACCGCTGCTCTACAGAGTATCTCCTATCGCAAGAGTAGTAGCATCCTTTTAATGCAGTTCAGACGAGGAGAACAAGCGCAAGCGTGAAAATATATGCAATAAGGCTCATTTTAATGCCGGCCATTTACCATGTGGATGGGGTGGATGGGGCTCACATGCAACACACACATGTGCGTAAAAGTGTCTCCATATATGTACACACGTTAAGCCCATTGTACACGGGCCCATGTACTCATATACTCATCTACATGCAAATTTCATTTACGCGCAAAAAATTAATTATTGAAAAAATGCGCCTCGAACACCAAAGGACCACGCGAAACAGCTCCCTCGTCCCTGGCTGGACGTTAAAGTACTGGTGGGCGGTGGGCGGTGGGAGGGAGAGTGTTGGGTGCTTCCATCGGTGGGCGAGTCCAAAGGATGAGCGACCGCATCAGCAGCAGCAACAGCAGCAGGAAAAACGAACCATTACACATATTTTAAATGAATTGAAATGAAATTCGTATATAAAAACGGTGTCGCAAGTGTGTGTGTGTCTGTGTGTGGACGTCGAAGTACAGTTGACTCCACACGTTTTTTAACGGAAAATGGCAGGCTGGCAGTAGTCACAGCGACCACGGCAGAGGCAGCGAAGGGATTGGGGGATGGCTGATGGGGGGGGCAAGTGTGGGAGCCAGCGAAAGGGGTTGTCTGACCGAATGGTCAGTTGCCGAGCGTCGTACACACGAAAGCGTGCGACAAGGACAGCGGCAGTCTGCCAATCCCAACCCCAACCCCCGGCCCGAACTCCGCCCATCCCTGGCCAGCAAGTAGCTGCAATTTTAATGCGTTGAAGCTGGCGATGGGTCGCCAAAGAGCGCAATTATATGTACATATATTCGCTCTCTGTAGCCGTGCATCTGGATCTGCATTAGTGGCAGGACTGGGTACGTGGGGCGATGTCATTAATGACAAGTTTAATTGACATTCGTCGAGCTGTTTTATTTTATTTTTCGCGAACTGCTGCGCCTGCACTTGGCAACAGTGGAAGTTGCAGTCCAGTCCAAATCCAACAACCCACCAGCCCACCCACCGAACCCGCAGAACCGCAGGGAAATTGCATTTTTCGGTTGCATTCTTCTCCATGTCATTTCGCTTCATTTTATTGCAGTTGCTGCGAAAATTTTTCCGTCTCTGCGAATTTTTTCGCCATGTCATTGAATGTAGTTTCTGGAGTACAGACCAAACGTGACATATCATTACCGGGGGAGCGACGGGGCTGACGGGACGGGGAAGGTTTATGTCTACAATATCATAATCAATTGTAGGTTTTTTTTGTGCTGCAGAAGGTTTCTTCTGCCGCTTGCAACTCAGCTCGACTGTAAGCCGTACCAACGAATGCTCCAGCCTAAGCTCTAGTCCCATTTCCACTAATTATCCCTTGCCTTATTCATTACATAAAATGCGAATACCCTCCAGCTGAAGCGAGTGAATGTTGTGAATAGCAGCAGCCAGAATGCCATGGCAATCACAGGGGTGAATTCAAAGGGGTTCGAGAAAGCAGAGGGCCGTCAGCCCCCGGCTCCCTGGGCCACTAGATCGGCTGGCGCAAAGCAATCCTTACGGGCGACATCCTTCGGCCTTGGCGAGGTGTATGATAAGGATAGATGACAAAGAGAGAGAAAAAGAGAGAGAGAGAGCGAATTCATACATATGTTCGTGACAACTAGGCCGGAAGTCGGGTGACATCCCAGCCTCACATCCAATTAACAGTCCCAATATGAAAGCCTTTGCAAAGGCTTATATATGCATATATGTCGCAGCATTCCCAAGTTGCTGTTGAACTAGTCATAGTCCATAAAATGAGTTCAAAAACACTCTGAAAAATATTTTTAATTGAACTCAGTTAAAAAATACTTTTTTTTTTGCTTATTAACACTTGAAATTAGGGAGAATAGCCATTGAAGAGCAGGGCTCAAAAAGATAAAAAACATTTAATAATATGCGCCCCAGACACAGTTTTCTGTCATAGTTTTTAGTTTCAATATTTTATTACGATGCTTGCGGTGCGTATACGTTATATTTTCATACGCCCTGTGTTTCAATTGGTCACTTATCTTCCTCCGAATGGGTTTGATTAAGGGAATAGGTAGGTTAAGGCTGGATGGGAGCGGGGTATTTATTCTTTAAATGACATTGCTGTCGCCAGTTGCTATGCAACTAAAATAGATCTAGCATGTCTATGCCTTCCGTGGTTAAGCAAATGGAACCTTATTGCATTAATAAGTTTATTGAAATTCCCAGTAGGGCTGTCAGGATTTTGAAGGTAGGCTTTTGGTCTTGGGAATAATAATACAAATACATTTTTGCAGGATTTAAGGTACCATCCGATAAGGCACAAATTGGAATAGGCACAAATACCGTAGGCAGCGGAAAAAGTGGCACGAAAACTATTAACATTTAACATTTACCCATGTATTCTGAAATCTGCATCTCTGCTCTAGAACTCTTTTTGTTCGACCAGCTGCAGGAATATTGAAACAATGCGAAATGCACGTTTTCATCGGCATTGCCGAGGAACAATGTACACACAATAAGGTGGCCACTTATCCACCCCCAGAACCCGCCGATTGTAAGGAGCCAAGGGGGCGTTGGCAACGCCGCTATAAAATTTCAAACCTGCAACTGCATTTAACTGCAATGGAAACTTTGTAAGCAGCCCATTCCATGCTCATGGCTCGTTCCCTCTATTATTGCCACAAAATTTGGCTGAGTTGATTTACGGCCGAATGTTGATGAAGCCCAAGTTGGGGATTCGATTCTGAGCAGCTAATTGGGAAACGCCCGGCTAGAACGGGAACAAGGGAGACTTCCACCCGCATTCGGTTGTGGTTCCTTTTCTCAGAAATGATGCCGTTTTAACTACCATTTGTCTGGCTGCTGTCTGCCGAAACTTTTTTGCCCATAAAAGACGTGCCTTCCGCCGAGTTGTGGAAAATTAAACGAAGAGACGCCTTCAATGACGTACCTCTTAGTTTTCACTTTCAAGCCAGGCAAACACGGCGTAAAATGGGATAAAGTTTATTTAGCCGGTCTGAGGAGGCGGGAACCAGAAGTGAGCAGAAAAGAGAAACAAATAAAATGGAAAATAGAAATCCGTGCGAATAATGGAGGCCCAAGTCGGGCTTAAATTTGAATTTGACACACTCCCCAAAGGGCCCCTAAAAAGTTGCCAGACGTATAAGGCGCCCGCCGGCTGAACCCGCCCTGCTTCAGCCACTTCAGGCTGGAAAACTATGTCAAAACTCATTTACTTTCCGGGGAAATGTTTGGCACAACATCTAAAAGTGTTTCCGGTGGCGGAGCGGGAGTAGCTGTGTGGAGGCGAATGACGAATGGCGGCTGGTAGAGAGCGGAGTGATGGCCGATGTCTGTCAGTTACTTATGGTCGGTGAAAAGGTGTGCGACCCTTGGTCCCAACTAATCCTATTACTTACATAAATTCCATTAAACGAAGAGACCCGTAAGAGGAGGAGGAGCGGAAAGAAGCAGCTTTGCGGAGCAGGCGAGGTGGGCCAGCAGTGGGTGCGTTGAGCAGCTTTTCCTGGGTGCGTGCGGATTTTCACACTTTACGCATGGCTTGATCGGCGGGGGAAGGCGGCACAAGAGTAGCCTGGGGGCGGGCTAGAATTACGCACAAGTTTACTTCTTACACCTGCCAACCGTGCTATAATTCATGCGACACTTAAGCTGTTGTCCATTTGCTTTCCCGCTAGATCTCAACATATTTCTCTAAATTGCATTTTTGCAGCCATTTAAGGTAATTGCATTAGACTCGTTTGACATGCTGCATTAGTTCGCAGAGGGAGAGCTTTCCGTTGGCGGATCCAGAGGCGGGAGAGAGAAGCATTTCCATATATTGTACATACTATATGCATACAGACACACTTATATAGACAATCATCGAAAGTTCTGTCCTTATCGCCAGTAACTTCTCTTATCTGGCAAGCCGGCATATAAATAGGTTTGTTTTGAAACGAAGGCAATGAAAACAGCAAAACGTCAATGCTTGATTGTTATCAATAATCGGATGAATGCGTGCATCTCGGGGGCGATTCCCTATTAGTCCTCCCAGTGCACACTCGATTTCATGAGTGTGTACAGGTCTTAATGTTTACAATCTCTTTCCTGCCTTCTTTTTGATTCGGACAGAAAAACGGAATCAAGTCGATGGGTGACTGAACTAAAAGGCAAGCGCCAACACACCTACGCACAAGAAGATACAAACACATGGTATCCACAAAGCAAAAATGCTATAAGTATAGGGAAACAACACACAGGAGCCACGAGAAGACGAAAATGAGAAGGAATCTTGGCAACTATGCGATAAAATGCTAAATTTAAACTACAAAATGCACAACAGATGCACAAACAAAAAAGAGTGTGCAATAGGGAGCTTGGCGGCGAGTTACACTCAACCAAACAACACCAAAATAAGTAAAATCGTTAAAATTATAGATCAATTGTGATCGATTTGAGGTTATAGTAGTCGCTTAATGATCGTGATATTGCTGACCCTAAAGTCGAGAATTTAAAGCATTTTGGGAATATTTTTTCTGAGTGTATATTCGTTTTTGTCTACACAAGTTACGAGTAGGCATATTCTTCAAAAGAGTGGTGCAGTCTTAGCCGTGGGGTCAAGCAAAAATGTATAGTGCGGTTTATACCCTGCAACCGTATAGTAAAAAGGTATCCAACCATCCATCTCCAACCCCATAAAGCCAACAGAATCGATATCTTTAGTATTTGATTGCGACTCAATCAACGATGTCCTGTAACCAAAGACTTTAGAATTTATTTTTTAATTTCGAATGTCTTTGCTGGAACTGTCATGGATTTAATTACATTGCAAGCCGTAAATGTGTACAAACTTTGGCTTTCCGAAGCTAGATCCTTTTGTTGGCCGTAATAAGCTATAGTGAATTAATAAATTCATTTTATCAGAAATTTAAAACAAGAAAGAAAGCTAACTTAGGCACGCCCAAATTTGTAGACCCTTGCAGTTTGCAATTGGATCATTAAGATTCAATTCGATCAAATAAAGAGGAAAACATATACCATATAT
>JAEIIH010009223.1:0-11161 GCA_018904745.1 Drosophila orosa
AAATGGGTCCTGTGTATTTTCCCTTAAATTCTTACATTTCCTTTTAAATTTCTGTTCTTAGAGCTTGACAAATAAATAGCTTTTTTGTAATATATCCTTACTTATTATCTGTTTTTAATCTTAAAGCTAGACAGTTTTTCTGACAGACTTCATTTGAATCTACAAGGAAGATAACTTGCTTGAAATGTAAAAATAATAATTTTAGAGAGAGAAATGCAAAGGTATTTCTTCTCCAACGAACCAAGACAAGTTTAAGCAAACAATCTTTGCCAGAGCAAAAATATTTCTACACTTTATTTGACAGCGACTTGATTACATTTTTACATCAGACTATATTTGGGCAATAAAAAGAAGAGAAAGCTGGCTTATATTAAAGTTCTAAGACTACTAAAGTCTTTACTAAATTTTGTAGTTTTAAACTACACTACAAGAAAGCCATCTATGTTCAGAAAATATACATTTTAATTACCAATTGGTCGTTACTAAATATATAAATAATAAAATCATTTCAATGCCGCCCCATTAATTTTAATTGCTTGTAATGCGAATCGTTTAGGATGCAAACAAGTCGCAGCTTCATTTTTTTATTAATTATTTTCGCCCCAGACTATAATTTGAGGCTGTAATTGAAATGCATCGAACGCTTTCCCATTTGGGAAATGAAAAATGCATTTGCCGAAGCTAATTGCGAGGCCTCCCCGCAAAACCAGATCAAACAGACCGACAAACCGAATGCATTTGCATAATTTCTCCAGGCCCGGCGAATAGCTCCGAAATAAATTCCGAATTACTATGGCTACACATGCTTTCCATCAAACGGCGGCGGAGGCAAGGTCACCGGTGCGGAGGGCTGGGCCCTCGAATGGGTTCGTTGCCATCTGGCTGACATGTGTGCGTTGCTTGTTGAACACGGGTTAAACAGGAGCGGCAGGAGGAGCAGGAGCGTTTGTTCACACATTCCGATTTCGCGGCTTGGCAAATGAAGCATGGCCTGGGTCCTGTGTCCTACTTTTCCGCTGCCGCTTTCGCTTCCACAGACGCCATAAGTCATGCCAAGTTGATATTTCAGAGACGCTCACATTAAACTGTGATTACCCACAATGCGCCCTGTTTGCATATTTGGCGGTGCGTCCCCGCCCGTGTCCTTGTTCGCCTTCCCTTCGCTCCTGTTCGTCGTCCTGTTGACATATATATAGAAATTAGATTTATTGCCACTTGGTTGGCCCCGGGCATATTTTAAAGTCAATTTCGCTGACTCGGCGGCTGCTGCGCATCCTCTCCACTGCTCCCAAATCTCAACGAGGGTGCAATACTCGTTTTTTATGGCCGGAAGTGCCTCCTCCTCCTCACACACTTTCGTACACCTGCAATTACGAGCTCTTATTGAATTAATTACGATATTACGTATACGCCGTGTCATGCTGGCATTTCCTTTCATGTCGCCGCGGTTCTGCTTTTTTTCCTCTTCGCGTTCTTTTTTAAAGTCCGTGTAATTTATCAAACTTTTGGCATTTTCCGGGGGAAACGGGAAATGGGGAAATGGGAAAGGGGAAAGGGGAACCTCGCATGCTAGGTGGTAATTAACTTAATGCATACCAAATGTGACAAACAAAGGGGGAGGCCTAAGGCATAGGAACTGAAAACAAAAGCGACGGCGGCATTGGCGGCGTCACATGTGTCACGCGAGCGAAGGACAAGAGTTAGTCCCCGAGCCCAGTGATTAATATTTAAAATCCCTTCGCTTAGCTGACACTAAAACCAAATGGCATTCGATGAGCATAGATGATAAGATAGCGGGTTGTTTCCTAATCAAATTTACAGTGTTACAGGAAGAAAAATTAAGAGCGGGTTTTAATATTACCTTTAAAACTTCCCCTTCTAATCTCATATATTCATGATAATCCTCCAGAAACACCGCATCACCCACCATCGCGGGCCAGTAACCGGGATCCTGGTGGCCGGAGCCTGCGACGTCCTGATCTCAGGCAGCCACGACCGAACCATTTGCGTGTGGGACCTGGAGAACTTCAGCCTGCTGAACACCATGCAGATGACGAGTCCCGTGCTACGCATCGACATTTCCTGGAATTCGGTGAGTCTTACGGCAAGAATTAATTGCCAAGGAAGGATTAATTTTGGCTTAAATTTGGCTGAGCCTGGGAGTGCATCCTTGGTGGATACTCCCTACTCTCACACACACACTCTTGTGCCTTGTGTGGCTTTTTCAAATTTTACGAACAAACTTCGGGGCAAAGACAAAAGTTGAGTCCTTAAGGGGATTTCCCTGCTCATCATGTTCAGCAGAAAAGCTTTAAAAAGAAATTCTTGTGCACGAGACACACACAAAAAGAAACGAAAAGAATAATAATAATAAAAAAGAGAGCGAACGAAAGAGGAGAATGCGAAGCTTTAAGCCATATTCCACTTGAGTGAAGCATCCCAAGTAACCCAATAACGAAAAGCGCAATTTAAGGGCAACACAAACGGCCAGAGAGGAGCTGGCAGTGGAAATGGAAATGGAAGTGGAAGGCGGCTAAGAAATACCCGATTTCCAAGTCGAAGTCGAGTTCAGTTTAAAGCTAAGCACAATAGATGGGCGAATAGATACGCTTAGATATGATAGATAGAGCGGGGCAGAGGAGACATTCTAATAAGTGATTCCGGCTTGGGGACGCATTACGCGCCAAATCCTTTGTTGTCAATCAGCTTGACAAAAAACCCCAGACAAACGTGTGCGTGTGTGCGGGTATTTGTGTTCGTGCCTGCCTCTATCAATAAGTATTGCATACTTAGCAGCAATTTGGCACGCAAAATAATATCAAGATAGCGACGGGGAGCCTTGTGCTCCAAGCTCCCAGCTCGCAGCTCCCTGACGCCGTTGTCGTCCTTTGTCAATGGCAACTGCTGTCCCCATTCCATTGTGTCCCCATTCCATCCCAACGGCAATTGATGCGTGCTTCCACTTGGGTCTCGCTCCTCCCCATCCATCCATCCATCGGGTCCGCTCCAGCAGATCCACAATAGACAGACATCAGGAAAAAGCAACTGTAATTCAAGGTGTGTGCCGGCTGTGCAGCTCTAGAAGCTGACGGCCAGGCTTCAGGCTCAAGTGAATCTCCTCGGATGACACAACCAGGCACAAGGATGCACTCAGAAAGAAAGTCTAGCCATTGTGGGGAAAATAAAGATAGTAAAGTCTAAAAAATAATAAGAGAGTATATATTAAAGTACAAGGGAAGTATAGATAATACAAATCCATAAAAAAATATGACAACTCAGGATATTTTTCCCAGTGAGCTAGCTTACACTCCCCTTTCAAACAACAGAAAACCAAGACTGAAAAGCCAGAGACAGAGCGAAGATATAGACCAGGAGAGCGATTCAATTACCATTGGGTCTGGCTGGAGCAGGGCTCAGCCTGCTTCCGAACCAAAGCCTTGGGATGATGTCCTCCTATTTGCCGCAACCGAAAATACAATTTCACACATTAAACAAAAGTGCTGGCGAAAATTGAGGGTAAATTGCCTATAAGCAGGCGGAAAAATTGTTTCGCGATAACAAGGACATCCGCTGAACGAAAATTTCCCATTCCCCTCATAACCTGAAAATTGAAATGTAATTTCAACCAGCCATGGTTACAAGCATACAGATTCTGTGCAGTATATATATGCATATATCTATATGCTACGGCAAGGAGCCGGAGGTCCCCTTGGGCAGGATTCTTAGCCTCGGCCAAATGGCAAAAGGAAATCAACTTTCTTACACTTTGCCCGGCATCCTGATGGCTTCGTGGCACTTGTGGTCTCGCCACGAGCTTCCTGGGAAATGTCCTCAAATTGGAATTGGTTGCAGCCTGTGTCTCCTTCTCGTGGCGCAAATGCAATTTATTTATTTTCGATTCATTTTGCCCGCAAGGATGCCTTAATGGCAAGGAATTTAATCAATTATTTTACGGGAACCTGTCTCTTAATTAGCCATCTTTTTAACCACTTCAATTTAGTATTTTTGATTGGCAAACCAACTGATTAAAAGGTTTAATAATAAAATTACTATAATTAGTATTTTAAGGACCTAGTCTCGTCCTCCTACCTATATCAATAAACTTTGTTTTCAGGTCTTTCTGCTGGCCCTGTGCGAGGACAATGCTCTCTATGTCCGCACCCTGGCCACCGGCAAGGAGCTGCACACTCTCAAAGGACACAAGTCAAAGGTGGGTTTCCCTCTCATCCCCCCTTTCTCAGCTAACCACACCCACATCCTCTCTAGATCCGCACCATTTCCATTGGCAAGGATAGCCAGCGGTGCGTGGTGGGCTGCGATGATACGCGGGCTTTGATCTACGACATGCACGCCGGGAAACTGGTGCGATCCATGCCACCGAATCCGGGACCAGTGACCGCCGTTCATGCGATGGACAATGACGACTTCCTGGTCACGGTGGGCGGCAACAAGATCACCTTCTACTCGTTCCGGAACGAGGAGCTCTACATAAATCCATACTCAAGGCATCCGCGTCGCAAGCGGAGCCTGAAGCGCCACGCCCAGGCCCAGCGATCTCCGTCGACCACCCTGCCGCCCATCACCTGCTTCGATCTGTCGCGGGACTCTCAGCAGATGGCCATTGCCTCCGGGCGCCTTGTCCACCTGATGCGGATCAACACGCCGGAGTATCAGTGCAGCCTGGAGGGCCATGCGGCGGGCGTGTCCTGCCTGAAGTTTGCTCCCAACGGCGAGTTCCTGGCAACCGGCTCAGAGGATCGATTGGTGCTCATTTGGAACCTGTCCCTGGGCGAGATCAGCAACACGTTCAAGGGCCATGCTGCTCCCGTGGTCAAAGTGGTGGTGCTGATGGACTCCCTGCGAGTCATCTCCACGGACCGGGACGCCTTGCTCCTCGTCTGGATGGCCGACTCGGGCAATCTGCTGCAGACCATCCAGGGTCCCTACAAGAGCCTGGCCGTGACCAACAACATGCGCTTCGCGGCCTCCACCAACGGGGACAACACCCTCAAGATCTGGTCCCTCACGCAGGAGGACGAGAAGTACTCGGTGTCGCACTCCGACGAGATCACCTGCTTCGAGATCAGTGCGGACAGCGCCCACATCATCAGCGGGTCGCGGGACATGTCCCTGAAGGTGTGGCAGGCCACGGGCGGCAAGCTCAGCCAGGTGCTGGTGGGACACAGCGATGCCGTGACCTGCGTGGCCGTCTCGGTGAGCAACAAGACCCAGGTGCTGTCCGGCTCCAAGGATACGAATCTCATAATCTGGGACATACTCACCGGCGAGGAGGTGCACACCTTGGCGGGACATCTGGGTCCTGTGATAGGAGTTAAAGTTTCGGCGGATGGTGAGTGGGAAAACTCAATAGGTTCATTCTTTTAATAAGTGGAAATCTTTTACAGGCTCCACTGCGGTGTCCGGCAGCGATGACAAGACCCTGATCGTGTGGGAAACCAAGCGCGGTTTGGCTTTGACCTCGCTGCAAATGCACGTGCCCTTCACTCACTTTGACATAAGCTTAGAGGTATCCCGAGTGCTGGTCCAGCTGGTGGACAGCTACAATCTTCCCGTGATCTGTCTGCACAACACCCCGGCGCAGTATGTGAAGCTGCCCACGTATTCGGGTCCCAGCAAGGATGTGGAGGGTAAGCGGGGAATAATAGATATTCTGGGATATTGAGATATAATTTTGAAATTAATTTATTCCCTAGACCTTCGACCCCAGGGCCCCAAGCGACAGATGAAGCGGCTGCTGAAGAAGGAGGTCTCCCTGGACACGTACACCTGGCAGAAGAAGTACGGCCACCTGACCTCGTCCGTGATGATGGCCCAGGTGGATGAGCGGCTGAAGCGGCGCTTTAGCGTATCCGCCAGCATGGAGGAGATCTCGAAGATCGCCGAGACCAAGACGGGGGCGTCGCAGGCGAATCTGGGGCCCGAACAGGCGGCTCTGGCCCAGTCCCAGCACTTTGACCAGCTGGAGGCGCTGTGGAATAAGCGGTCGCCGCCACGAAGGCGACACAATGCGGTAAGTCAGGGGGTTCCTCCGCCATCTCTCGCTCTTTCTCCCTCTCTGTCCCGCGCGGAAGGAGGAAATGGATATTTGGCGAAAGGACCTTAGCTGCAGTTCGCTTTAGTGGTTGTAATCCTTTGGTATATACGTAGTAGATGCGCTCACCATTTCCGTTTTCGTTTCGTCTTCTTTCTTTTCGGTTCATTTCGCTTCGTCTCTCTGTTTGCTTACACACCAATGTGCCACCTGCAACGTGCAACATGCAACATGCAACATGCAATGTGCCATGTGCCATGTGTCATGTGCAACTTGCAACATGTGCCCTGTAATTTGAACCCATTGAACAGGGCCTGTCGCGGCAAACCTCTCTGGTGGAGGACCGCCTGGAGTCCTCGGACGACGACGAGTACCAGGACGAGCGCGCAGGTATGTTGTCCGCCTCCTACGACCACATCCACCTCCTTGCACGTTTGCCCGGCCTCCGATCCCTGCACGATGCATGGAAGACGAACAGCCTGCGGGTGAAGCGGCCGCACTCGCGGTCCGCCCGCACCAAGTTCTATGTGAGCACACCACCACCACAGAACTCCCAGGACGGCAGCAGCCAGCAGCTGGACACGAATGACCCTACGACCCCTGCACCGCTATCCCCCGGACAGAGTACCGCCCCCGATCTGGTCAGGGATCTGCTCCTGGTCTCCGGCTCAGCACTGCCCGCCGCACCAGACTCGCCGCAGCGGATCTCGCTGAGGCAGCTGCTCCACTGGCCCAGCCTCAAGTCCCATTTGTGGCGTCGCCAGCGGAACTGCCAGTCCCTGCAGCCGCACATCCGGCTGAATCCGCCGGAACGGATCCGGATGCGGCCCACGCCCATCATTGTGGTGGAGAACTACGACGGGCGGAATGTGCGACAGCTGCGCACCGATCTGATTCTGCATCCGCAATCCAGTCGCGCCTCCATTGGCCACATCGACCTGGACGGCCGAGGCCGAGGCAGTGGCAGCACCAATGGCAACGGCAGCGAGCAGCCGCTGGCCAAGAAGGCTTCCACTGGCGGCTACTGGCAGCGCCGCTGGCATCTTCTGCGCTCGAAGTCCGCCCGGTCCGAGTCCCGGCATCCTCCGCCGCCCAGCCGGGAGCCTGGCGGCACCTCTCACTCGAATAGCAGCACCCCCGATCCCACGGCCAACTGCAACGACTGTGTTGCCCAATGACCACCGACTCCGACCCGAGCCCCGACAGCCACACACCACTTCCACCACCTCCGGTTCCACCTTTACCCTTACCTCCACTTCCGGTTTCCAGCTCCTTTTTTGCAACTCTCTGTCCGTAGTTTTGGCCATGCGTAGTTGTTTCGCCATTTAAAGTATTTTTGTAATAAATTTCCACAAAAGTTGATTTCGTTTTATTTTATTGCACTTGTTTGTTTATTTATAAGCAATTTTACTTTATTCTCATTGTCCGCCACAAACCAGGTAAGTACACTGTCAAAAACAAAGACTGAATTATGATAAACAACACCAGAAAAAAGGGAAAACAGAGGAGGTAAGGTTGGGTTTAATAAATAAACATTAAATGAGGGAAAATAAATTGCAAAGCGGGCAACCTGTGTAATTTTAAAGGAAAAGTGTCCAGAAATAACACACATAAGGGAAGGAAAAGCTTAAGCCAAATGCCTTAAAATTCCCAAGTCTGAATTCCGAATCACCGTAAATATATTGATGTCCAATAGATAGTAAAATTCACTGCAGGGCACTCGAAACAGAATGTATAACACATTTTTTTCTCTGAAGTTTTATGTGTATAAATCCGATGGATTAGTTACCTAAATGCTCATACAAACAATAGAAAAGTAGTTAAACTCAAAGAACAATTGAAGAAGAAACCTTTAAACTTATTTAAACAATTTAAACTTATTTATAGTTGCAATAATACAAGTTATACCACTTCCAAGGGGTTTCTCAGACTCCTTTAGATTGTATTTACTTTACTTACTCAATACTTATAGACCTTAAAGATTTACAAAGTCCCTGCCAAAGGGTTTTAACTTAAAACTTTTAAGTAACATTCATTTCCCACGCTTAATGGGAATAAACGTGCGTTGTAATGCGAGTCCACGGCTGCCGTCTACCGTCTACCATTGTTAATTATAATTAGTTTCTGCCTGGGGTAACCCAGGTAATGACAAGCCAACTCCGCGTGTTTTCGACTGTAATGGCTTTCGGGTAATTGGCAGCAGCGTCATGAATATTAAGTGCCCATCCCGACCGCTCTTTTCGCAATGCCCATGCATAAAAGTGCAATCAATAAATTCGCAACGCGATTAACTCGATAAGCAAACAGAAAGACCGCTGCACCGCTCGCCGGGTAATGAATTGAGCGAATTAAAGGCAATCGATTTGAGGGAAACTGCAAGGGTTTGAGGGTTCCAGTGTGCCCAGTGAGGTAAGCCGTTCCGTTCTCTCTAAGTTCATCCATCCTCGCCAGGCATGTTTTTTTCTCGCTTACGGGAAACGGAAACCCCTCGGAGGACCAGTACAATGTCCGGTATCCGTGTATTGTACCATAACGTGTTACCTGCTTTCGTTCTCTAAGTATATATATATATTTTTCACTCCTTTCGACATCTCCTTTCGATTTTACGCTCTCTCTCTCTCTCGATGTGTATATATTCCTCTTTGCCTATTTAAATACTCGTTCCGTTGTTGGCCAGACACTCTGCTGCTCTAATCAAAAACGAAATATAAAAATGCAAACAATGAACAATGAAGTTCCCATTTTCCATTCCAATTATCCGAACTCCGAATGACCACCAACCACCACAACCAACAGCCACCGCCCACAGTTCGAAAACCAGTTCCCGCAGCTCACTGCTCCCATAAACCAACTGCAACTGCAAGGCAGCAACAGTAGCCACCGTAGCACCAGCAGCATCGTGAATAACTAATTAAATAATTAATTAACAACCCGAAATGAGAACATTTAGCTGACACACTCCCCACTCCGATTGGCATGACAACTTCCAGTACTTTTCTCTCTAAATTAAATCAAGAATGAAACCAGAGCACTTTCCAAATGAAAAACCAAAAGAACGGCACCCCAAAATTGACAAACTTCGCATATAATTGGCTAATTTCGGATATATATGTTTCGTTTCTAGACGACTTCGACGATTTCTTTCAGTGGGGATAATGGGACACGTTAGGCTAAGAGTATATTTAATCCGGTTAGGCAACACTTACATACCTTTCGAATGTACGGGCATACCTCAAATGCAAATGCTGAAACACTTTTGAGAACTCTACATGCAGTTTATAATTATATATGATATATAGCGTACTATAAAACCATATTTATAACCGACAAACGACGCCGCACAGCCCCATTGGATGCCAGCAAGTAAGTAGGTGCCAACCAATAGCCTTAGACCTTAGCCTTTAGAGTCAGCTTAGAGCTTAAAGTCCTTATTTTTTGGCATCAACGGAGGCCATGCTTGGAGAGTGGCCTCCGTTCGCAGCCTGCTTTATTTCCTATTAGTGCTGAACTAGAGCCTGGCATAGCCAGCAAGTACTTGTACCCGTACTCGTACTCGTATTTCGGTGTTAGGCATGTCTCTAGAACAATGCCACAGACAGACATTCTAAAACGAACATTTTCCAATTTGTTGTCGATTTACGCAGATCATTTCGCTTCAGGAGGAGGAGGATACCACAAAGGATAAGGCCTGAGGCCCTGCAGGCCACAGCCCCAGCAATTAAGCGGAGTACTTATCCAAAATGGCAAGCAATAAATGGGGCAGACATGTGTAACGATTAAACCCCATTTCCCAGTCCCCATATCGAGCTTTTGGCCGCTGGGGGATTCCCCATTCCCCATACCCCTTCGTTTCTGTGTGTAGATGATAACCCCTAATTCCTAGAAACCTAAAAACCCAAAAACAAAAAAATCATACTTAAATCTGATAAACCACCGTCTCAGACTCTGTAGGAATTATAGCATTAAGCGAGCCAATTGAGACATTTTATTGTCGTAGAGTGTTTTATGTACTAAACTCGAGCTAAATAGCGCAATAACTTAGAATCTGTTGAAATGAGAAATGCAAATACAAACTCTCTAAGGGGCTAAAAGCGTAACTATGCTTAAAAACACAAAAAACAAAAGACGAAAGACAAAACTTAAACCACACTCACTGACACAAGCACAGAGCAAACACTAAGACACAATATTAAGCTAATGTATATATTTTAAGCTCTCCCAGCCGCGTTCGCTGTAGATTATTAGTGTTAAAAACCACGACCTCAGTTCGAATCTCACCTCTTCGGGTCACGGGCTTGCACTTCCCTCGGATGTAACTTAAATAACTTTCTGACAATCAGAGGTTCTTGCCTGGAACGAAACAAAAATCAACACAAAAACCAAAAACTCAACTGATGACAACAAATTGATATTTCTACACTGGATATTTCTATGCATGCCACAAGTGAAACTTCGTTAAACTAAGCAATTAATGTCTACGTAGCGTGTAGTGTAGTGTCCACCTCTGTAGCTGAGCCACGAGCATCTCCCGAGGAACTATGCGTCGGGGAACGGGAACGGAATCGGATAGCGATATGGTTACTTACTGAATAAACACGGATAAATGTACACCCTGTCTATGTCTATTAAATCGAAATTAAACTCAACTTTACTGCGGAAAAGCAAAATGTATTCTGAAGTTTTATTCTTTCAAGATTTTTAAGCGAAATTACTCACTGGCGGCGTACAATTTAAATCAATTGTTTTTTTAAATTTAAAAACAGAGATCCCTAGGAAATTGCAAATTAACAGCACATTTGCATTGGAATTTATTTTATTGTATACTTTTAGACACATTTTTAACTGGTTTTTAATTTTTTTTTTTAATATACTTTATTATTTCTACAACAATTATATCTATATATCAATTATTAAATAACCATTTAAATATAGAGACAAAGGTTTTTAATACACATCAATTTCAAATGCTTTGTTTTTTTGGAAAAAGTTTATTAAATAATTAGGCTACTTTACTTATCCAAAAACCTAATTTAATTCATAAACACACAATAAATAGTTAATTTCAAGAAATCAAAAATGGTATGAAAACTTTAAAATTATAAAAAATCA
>JAEIIH010009228.1:0-10381 GCA_018904745.1 Drosophila orosa
TCTTATTATTATTAAGAAGTTTCTGAGTAATTCAAATTGCGCGAAATCTAAGATTACCTCAAGCAACTGCAGGCCTTGAGCTACTTTTTTAATTTTTAAAGTTTAAAATCGAACAGGAAACAATTATACATTTCTTTGAGCCAAATAATGATAGGGATGGATTAGTAAAATAATATAAACTAAACCTTGTCCAAAAATTATTTTAAATGTAAGATTTATATTTAAACAAGGTTTAATATTTTTTCTATGTTAATGTTGACTAAAAAAAGAACTTTAAATGCTTCGTAAAATTGTATGAAAGGGATTTTCCAAAAGAGCTGGACCTGTATAGCAAAATGTGTACAACACTTTCAAATTTCTTTACAAAATTTTGAACTCTCTTGTATCATTTTTTATTTTTGTTGTTAGTTCAATTTATTTCAAGTGTGTGCGAGCTCATTCACCGCTTGTTCGGGGCTTGCGTTGCAAAATGCGCGTGTGACCGAATGCAAGTATCCGCATTACGTATACGCCGCGTTGCGCTGCGTTCGTTTGCTCATTCCTTAATTAACGCTCACCCCGCCTTCGCTGGCTGAAAAGGCGGATTAAAGAACGAAAAAAAAACAAGCACACACACACAGAATGCCGAGAGCTGAAAGGAGCGACCAGCAACAAGCAAAAAGCGGCCACGTCAAGTGCAGTCCACAGTTCAAATTACATTAACAAAAATGTACTGCACTTGACCTTGGCTAATTGCAAGACCACGAGGGCTTTTCGGGGGCGCCAGGGCATAAATTACAGGCAACGAGCTGCGGCCGGAATGGGCGCAGTCAATGTTAATTGTTAGAACATGTGTACATTGGAGTATCAAATAATCGCTGCATCGGATTGCTTAACCTTAGGGCGAGCCTTGTCCCTGAGAGGAATGGCTCATACTTGGGCACGAGTTTTGAAGGAAATTATATTTATATTTTACATATATAAATGTGCTTATGAGTTATACTTGCTTTGTTGATTAAGGTAACCATCGGCCGTCGCATTGGCCTCTACAGATTTTGTGGCGACATCGGACGCGGCAACTTCTCCAAAGTCAAACTCGCTGTCCACCAGCTGACGCGTGGTAAGATGAGCTGTCACTTATCACATATCCTTCCTATAAATAAACACTCACCCCGATTTCAGACAAAGTGGCCATTAAGGTGGTGGACCTAGATCGAGCAGGTCTCGATGCCAAGGCGCTGCGTATGCTGTCCAGCGAAATAGCCACTCTCGAGTGTGTTCATCATCCAAATATTTTGAGGTAAACCCGTTACGGTATTAAAGGAGGGATTAGTTTGCATTTGTCTTGTTATTCACAGGCTTTTCGAGGTGGTTGAGACCTTGGGTCGGGTCTACCTAGTCACCGAGTGGATTCGCGGCGGGGAGCTCTACAACCACATCACCCAAGGAGGGCCTCTGAGGGAGATTCATGCGGCGCCTCTGCTGAAGCAACTCTTGCTGGCCGTGAAACATATGGTAAATATAATTATTGTCCTATACAAAATTCAAGGATATTCCTAAAGTTTCTTCTGCCTTTTCCCGCACTTACAGCACAGCCTGGGTTACGTGCATCGCGACATCAAGGCAGAGAATGTCCTGCTCCTCTCGGAAGATCGTCTCAAGCTGGCCGATTTCGGTTTCAGCACACAACTTATCAATGGTGGGTTCAACAGCCCCTTCATGGCCCCGTCAGCAAACTAATCAATTTCACGCCGGTTGACAGGTGCCAATCAGAAGCTCGACACGTTTTGCGGCTCGCCTCCGTACGCGGCGCCCGAGCTCTTCTCCGATGACCATTACATCGGAGCCCCAGTGGATGTGTGGGCCCTGGGCATCCTGCTCTACTTCATGGTGGTGGGCAACATGCCATTCCGGGCACCAACAATTCCCGGCCTCAAGGCGGCTATACTCAAGGGCGACTACCTGCTGCCCGGCCAGCTCAGTTTGCCCTGTATAAGACTTATACGTACGTACTGCGCTATATAAAATCGCCAGTATATTTTAAGACTATATTTTATCCAGTACTTAAGATGTTCCATGCTTGTGTTTTTAATTTCTCCCCTTGCAGAACGCATCTTGATTCACATACCCGCTCATCGGCCCACCATCGACGACATGCTGAACAGCCAGTTCGTAACCTGTCCCAAGCTGAGCGCGGACCTGATGCAGTGGGAGATAAACCAGCACAGCAAGCCGGCGAAGCGATCGATCTTCTGGGTGCGCAGCAAGTCGCACCGGCTGCGGAAGTCCGCCTCGCTGCGGGATCGATATGCGGAAGTGGTCAAGAAGCCGGCCATTAGTATGAACACGCGGCAGCAGGACGAGATGTTTGTGCAGAACTTTTTGCAGCCGATCGAGGTTAGTCACGATTTCCTGCTCCAGGGATCGGGTCAGCTGAAGGAGCCGCCGGCGCCTGTCGAGCAAGCCAAACGTCCAACACGAAGGTACTTGCTCTGTGGCAGTCTCAAGAAGAAGGTCACACCCCTGGAAACAGAGCCGGAGAAGCAGCTGTCCAACGGTGGTCAATGCGCCTCGGCCAAGATCAATCCATGGAATATTCAGGTGGCCGAGGACTGTCCACTGTTCAAGAACTACGACGCGGAGACGGGCAGCTGCATTATGCTGCCCACGGCCACCGAGGATCTCAGCCAGCTGGGAGCACTGGAGTTCGAGGCCAGGCAACTTCTGGCCGAGATGGGACTCTCCTCCGAGATGCTGATCAACGCGAGGCAGAGTGGACCCCGCTCCGACATCATTGGCGCCTACCGGATCGTGGTCAACAGACTGCAGAAGCAGTCCTGGCTAGCGCGAAAGCACGTGGAGATGGCTCTGCACGCGGAGCCCAAGGCGGAGAAGCGGATTGAAAGATCGTGCTGCATACTCTAAGGCATGCGCAGATCCATAGTTGTTGAATGTTTAAAATACTACTCACCTGGTTCTGGTGGATCTAGGGATTCCCTTTAAAGAGGAAAGGCAAACTTGGTTTTCCGTAGCATTAAAAACCAAAACAGATTGAGCCCGAAGAAGAACGGGATTACAGAAAGATATATATTAGAGTTCCCTAACTATTATTAAAATTGGAGTAATGAATGCAGAGAAAAGAATGAGGAAAAGCTGAGTTTAGGAAAGAAGTTGAAGTGGAAACCTCTTCAATAAAATCAAAGTTTGCCTTTCTGTGGGAATGGAGACCCAAGAGATCACACAGATCAAGCCCAATTAGTGTCAATTGCCAGCTGCATAGGCCCGAGTTTGTTGTTAACGTAGATTCCAACATTTCTTGTCCTTGGTTTGTTCATTCGAGAAAAGTTCCTTATTTTTTGTGCAGCTTCAGTTTGTGTCCAGAGGCGAGCAGTGAAGTTAATATATATATAGAGATATATACATATATAGTCCAAGTATTATGTATTTAGTTGTTGGTCCATTTTTGAGCATATACAGACAAGAATATACGAAACGAATATATGAATACTATGTAGACACTTGGCGTAAAGCGATCGATCTCTTCGGGCATTTCATGTACAACGTTGCATAAAAATGTTTAATTGATCATCAAAAAGCGTGTGTCTGTCTGTGTGTGTTTGTCTTGCCAAATTGTCTCCCGTGGAGTCAATATCGCGTACAATAAAACAGCATTATTATGAATCGCTAAGACTCGCATTCGTACAAATCGTAAACATTCTAAAATCTAAGTCTCAACCAGCTCGTCGTCCAATTATGCACTTTAGCCTTAGTTTATTGCATTCGCAGCATCGTCCGTCGTCCTCCTCATCCAACCCTCCCCAGCTCCCTGGCCGCATCCTCCGCTGCTGCTCCACTTTCGCCTGGCTTGGCTTCGTCTGTTTTCGTCGCTGCGGCGCAGGCGTCGCGAGAGAGGGAGCTCGCTCTGTGCCGGTGACCCACTCAAATGATGAAGCTCTCACTGGGTTTTTTGCCGCTGCCTCCGCTGCTGCCGGCGTCGCCGTCTCTCCCGCTCTCTTCTGTCGGATGGAGTGAATTTGATAAGGGATTGTTGAGTTCTTTTTTGAGTGGGTTTGATAACTTTCAGAGGCCTCCAGTAAGTACTAAATAACTAATAGGAATCGGCAACTAAAATCCTAGATCTCAATTGAAATATTACTTGTAAACTTGTTCACATTATTTTATCTTTTGTTTGTTTACGATTGGAATAATGTTAGAAAGAAAATTAAATTGATTAAACTGGTTAAAAGTGAAGCTTATAAAAGTTTTCAACGAATTTCCGATGCTGGATTTAATAATGTTCAAAATTTCAGATAGAGTCAAGTGTGACCGATTATAAGATGCATTGTGGCTCAAATTAAAACAAGAAAAGAAGCTAACTTCAGTGCGAAAAACTTTGTGTAGCCTTACAGCTTGCAATTAGATCATGAATTATCTGAAAAAAAATTATGTTTTCTGGGTACATTTGAGGTTGTGTAACTTCAATAAGAATATATTTTTTTAAACGATCGCTACGGCATCTTTAAGTACTGTGCTTGCTCTTTAAAATAAATTTTTATAATTTGTAAAAATCATTTCTTGACTCCGAGATATTGTCTGTTGAACCTATATCCATAATTTTCTATACATCTCGGAGTGTTGTGAATTTGTAAATATATATGGAAAAATAGCATTACAAATTCCAAGGACGCAGACCAAATAAAGATTTTGCCAAGTTTTGAAAACAGATTTAGCGGGAAGAAAAGTACTATTAGATGCCGTAGCGATCTTTTTGAGATCATCTTCCGTTTTGAAGTTAAAGCACCAAAAAAGTACCGAAAAACGGCTGGCTTGAAACCTTTGAGTTGAAATATTTCGAGCTTAACATATCAGAAAAGTATAGTCCTATATTATCTATATTAATTTTCATTGAGCAAAAATTTAATTACAATAGCTTAGTTACAGCATTTTGTGAGGTCGGAAGTGAGCGAGACGAGGAACAGATACTATGGATATTTTGACCAAATTTGGAGGCGCTGGTCCAAATTTCGTAGTCTTTTAGACGGACGGACTTGGCTAAACCGACGCTTCCGTGTGCCTAAAATAAAACTGAAGCAGATACGCATGGTCAGCTGTATGTAGCGCGCTCACGAGAAGGCAAGCCATCGGTTTTAATAGACGGCAAAATATATGTCTATATATTGTTTATCTCAAATCCTTCCAATAAATAAAATATTATAAATGAAGTTGAAATTCGATTTTAAAGCAGCGAAGCGCTTGGGTCTGTTAGTAAAAAAAAATATTTAGAAATGCAGATCCCCCTTTAAGTACCATTCCCGCTCTTACCAACTATGGCAAACGAATCCGAGTCCGAGGTGCCCGCCGGCCAGTCAATGTCGGGCATAGTTGGCCAGTCGATGTCCTCCGCCGTGTCCCAATCCACAGCGCGAGTCTGGCTAATCTCGAACAGAGCCGGCGAACAAAGGCTGAGAACCTCCTCCCGGAACTTGGCTAGCAGTGTTTCAAAACTGTCACTGGTCTTGCAAAGGAAGCAAACCGCAAGCGAAGGATCCATGGCGGAGAAGCTCAGGCGGGCAGCGTGCTTTTGATGGTAGGTCTCGTCGTATTCTTGCTCTCCCGCTTCGGTTTTCTGGCCCACCACACCAGTTCTTTGCGTCGTGTGCGGATCCAGGTAGAGGACCTCGTCATCCACATAACCCAGAAAGTACAGAGCCTGATTGGGCCGACCACCGATCATGCCGCAACTACTATCTAGTTCAAGGCATCTCTTTAAGGCTGGCACGTAGAGCGGGTTGATGTCGGTGATGCCCAGACGTAGGGGTATAATAAGGAGCAGCGGCTTCCACGAGTCGCCTTCTCGACACAGCGAATCTGTAAGCGATAGTTTTAGAATTTAACCAAAGGTATACCTTGGGAATGGGCCCAATAGATTTTCGACTTACATACGTCGTCGAGAACCACAGTGCTGTCCATGGCAACGTGCACGGCCAGGGAGCTCCAGTCATCGAAGCACACCAGTTTCCTGCAAAAAATTAAAGATAATGAGAGGTGACTTTGCCTGTGTGACACAGAGATTAACTCTTACTTGAGGATCTGGGCTACTGTATTCGGTCCCAGCCATTCTCCAACGGCCTTGTTTTGGGACTCCCCCATCAGAGCGATTTGGTGTATGGAGTAGTAGCTCTTCCTTATGTCCTCGAAGCGGTTCACGATCTTGAGGTAGGTGGAGTCCCGGCACTCTGGCGTCCAGAACCAGTCGCGACCCAAGTGGAGTTCAATCAGAGCCTGGGCGAGGACCATCTGACCACAGCGGAGCATGCAGCCCCATCCCTTGTCCGAGGTGAGTTGCACTTCTCCCAAGGGGGAAAACCCGTGGCGGTAGGTGCACCACAGCCTCGACTGTATGTCGCGTCGGATGAGCTCGAGTTCTGGTAAACAGAAGTAATAATTATACAAAGTCAATCTAACGTCATCGAAATATATTCTCATTGTTTTGGTTTTGGCGAGGAAATCGCTCGTCGTGGCCCCATGACTCATTTCGGCTTTGCTGTGTTCCCAACACTTACCCTGTATGGCATTGAATCTCCTGCCCAGCACCCAGACATCCGTGTTCCGCCTAGGAATATCCTCCGGTTCGCCGCTACCCACAGCCTGGCCGACGGCGCTGGCAAGGACGCTGTCCGGTCCCAAATACGCCTCGAAGACGCTCTCCATAATCCGCGCTAGCTGATCGCTGAGTCCCACCAGCATCTACTGCCCGAGAGGCGGTGGTAGAGGGGGCGTGGCAGCTGGATCGAGACCGCCTCCACTTCCGTTGCGTTGCAGGCGTCGCCGTCTGTTCGGTTAATTGCCAGCCAATGACGTTTTGGTTTTTTCGATTGGGGCCTTTGTTTTTGGCCTTTGCTTGTGCTGGCAGCACTGCTCCTGCTCCGGCCCGAGGTCACAGCGGTGGCATTTGGTGTTGGCAGTGTCGGAGCCCTGATAATGAACTAAGCGAGTATTTTAATCAGTCGGCTGCGAAATGGCTTGGTTTATTTTCTTTTTTATTTTGTTGATTACAACGATAACAGCAGCAGTGACGTCGCCAATAGTGTGCCCATAGCTGATGCAGCCAAATACACCAAAGGAAGTACTAAATTTGTTTTTTTACTTAGTATTTATGGAATTAAAAAAAAAGAAAATAAAAATAAATAACTTTAATTTATTTAAAAATTGATTGATTGATTTCTTAATAACTATGTTGCACTTTCTCTATTTCTACTCGATTCGAAAAATGCCAACTTTACCTTCAAAAACAATTAATAAACAATAATATTTCATTTAAACCTAATTAATCAAAAATATATTTTAGACAAATTCATTTTTATAAAGCTGCTGTATTTGCCTAATTTTCTAGTAAGCAGCATTTGTGTTTCAATTAACAAAGTAATAACTTTTTAATTTAGATTTATCCCAATTACTTTAAGCATACTTAGTGCCACTAGGCAACTTTAAGTGCACAGAATTGGTTATTTAAGTCGAAGAAATCGTCTTCGGGTTCTGCGTCCTTGACCATGTCAGCATTGGTATCCGCATTGGACTCCCTAGCTTCCGCTTTCCTGGCCGCCTGCCGCTGCTTCTTCAAGCGCTTCTTTTGTATCGCCTTCGCCGCCGACTCATCCACCTCCACTTCCTTCCAATGTGGAACGAACTCCGAGCACCAATCGTACAGATAGCAATAGAAGTCAAACATTAGCTGCGAGTCGGGCAGGAGGAAGTTCTCGACGTGATAGCGAACGTCCGTGCGATTCCTCAGCAGATCGTACATATTGTAGAGAAAGGCGCCGCAGAAGAGCTGATTCATTCGTGGACTTGGCAAGGGCAAGTCCAGAAGGGCGTTGAGTCCGTTGAGTTGATAGACCACAGCCTGAAATTCGGCAAAAGCATGAATAACGGTCGATGAGTACAGATCGAACTTCTTCTTGAATATCTCCTGCATGTGGAAGTGTGGCAGCAGACGTTCTTGGGTCAAGTAGCAGTCCGACTTCGGCACATGGGGCATTCGATCTGGCACAGAAAGCTCCAGAAGGGACTGCTTAATGCCACGCTTGTTGTCCTCGGCGGCTTCCTTATTTCTTACGGAGCGTTCCTGCTTCAGGATCTTGCCAAATCTCTTGTGGAAGGCTTTTACCTCCCTCTCCGCGGGTATGGTAACATCAATTGTTCGCAGAACAATCAAGCCGAGGAGCAGGGCGTGAAGATGCAGCTGATCGCAGTGCTCCGACCGGTGCAGCCAGTATATTATCGCCAAGAAGTAAAGCCTCAGATCCTCTGGCAAGTCTTCCAGCTTTCTGAACAGTTTCTCAGTCTCCACATGCGGCAAATTCGACTCGAATATGAACCTCAAGTGCCGTGCGTCTGGGCAAGATGGTTCGAAGGAATACTCAGGCTCCTTCTCTATGGGCATCTTCAGATACTTCACATTGGTCACCCGAATAGCCCGGGTGAGATAGGTAAACTCAATGGGCAGTGGAGATCCTTCCTCATCCAATTGCGGCTCCGTTTTTGCACCCTCTACATGGTGGAGCAAGGAGAAAACATAATTCAAAATGGGCAGAGCTAGTTCATTTGAATCATGGAAGGGAAAGTGCTCGATCTGCGGATTATTTATGTACTTGCGCAGGTGTATAAGGTCCACAAAGTATCGGGAGAGATTCGCTGGGTATAGTTTGTCCAGAAACCATTGCGGAAAGAGAAGGGTTTTATCCTCTACTTCCACTTCCTCTTCATCATCTCCACCGGATTCTGCTTCCTGATCTTCTGGAGCCTCCTCATTCTCCTCGGGTTGGTCTACATTCGCTTCTTCCTCTTCGGATACACCTCCATTCGAGCCACCCAAATCATCTTCATCGCTAAGCTCCCCGTCACTTGGCGGTTCTATGTAAGGAAATGCATTTTCATAATGCTCCTCGAAGAAATCGTATGCGTGGCACAACTCATTTGAGTAACCCGAGATGGCTGCATGGACCTGGGACACCAGCGAATCTCTTTGACTCTGCAATGGACAAGAATATTTATTATGCATGTTGCACGAGGATATTAAGCAGCAAGCAAACCTTTTTCAGTCTAGATAGAACCTTTGCCAGGGCTGACTCCGCCGTTTCCTCCTTCAGCCATTTGAGGATGACTTGGATGCGTTTCTGCTGCTGCTTCAGCTTCCGACTCCTTCCAGCTTTACCCATTCCGGCTGCAAAGAAGTTGCGGAAGGCGCTCCTGGCAATGTAGTCGTTGCCCAGGAGAGCGGCAAACAGCGGCAGTTTCTCCGCACTGAGTGTGCCGCGGCCGCAGAGGTGTGAAACCCGGTAAATGCAGCAGTCAAGGTACTTGTACGTCTTGGTATTCCCCTTGGGCTTCTCCACCTGGGCTGGCACTTGGATGCCTCCCACAATCTTGTTGGCCTTGGTGCGTTTCTCCACGTGCTTGGCCTCGTTGCGCCGCAGATCACGGGACTCTTGATTGGCCTTGCTCTTATCCTTCACTTGCTTGGTGAGCACCTGCGGAGCAGAGGTAGAGTTAGTCTTAGGATATGAGATATAAGAGCAGATTTACCTTCACAGTAAGTGTGATGAGGGGTATGTACTTCACATTGTGGATGTAAAAATCCGAGTCGTAGGAGAGCACCGGGCAATTCAGCTTTCTGGCCAGCGCTGCCAGCTCATCGTCCGCCTCGAAGACGCACCGCATCACTGGCACGCCACAGTCCCGCACTGCATCCACGAACACCTCCTTCAGGTGTAGAGGGAACAGAGTAATGGAGTCATTCGGATTGATTTTCTTGATCACTGAAATCTTGCCCCGCAGCCGCGTGGCCACGGTACGCAACTTGCGCTCCTCATAGCCACCATCCATCAGCACATATGGCCGGATGCTGCACTCCGCCAGCACCTGGAAGAACTGCACCACCGCCCGGTAGAAATCGTCATAGTCTCCACCGAACGCCGAGTAGCTGCCGGTCACATCTTTGTACAGATTGCATGCTAGATTGTCACCATCTATGACCAGCGCCGAGGAGTGGAGCTCAAAGGGCTTTAGATAGATCTCGGCGCGCTGCGCTATGTAGCTGGTAAGGCCGCGAACACCCATTGTTTTATCCAGAAACTTGTTGATCACCTGCAATTTGTTTACGTTTCGATTTGGACCGAACGCGTGTTATTGACAGTGTGGCCAAAAATTCTGGCGCACGGCAAGAAACACAAAAAAATACCAAAGGGAATATTTTGAATGCCCATGAATTTACATAGGGTAGGGTATTTATTTTTATCTGAAAATATATTACATTTTCAATAATACAAACACTCGTTGGAAAAACATGTCTACTCTATCAATATTTTGCTCTATATTTAGAGATTTGTATATGCGTGATAGC
>JAEIIH010009240.1:0-15489 GCA_018904745.1 Drosophila orosa
GATAAGGGGTTACATCATTAAAATTTGCAAAAATTGGGAAAAATTTTAATTTTTTTAAATCTTAAATTCAGTTTGCAGATTTTTTAACCTATTAAAAACTAACATAAAACTGTTTTCCGAATTGAAATTAAAGCTTTTTTGGCTTAGTTATGAAAGATTTGCCATTCTTGTTTTTAAAATTATAACAAGCTTAGCAAATTCATTGCCATTTTCTTCAGTGTATCACTGAAGGGACCTCGGCTGATAGAGCGACAGCAGAGAAATTGCAAACGAGTTGAGTCGTTGAGCCAAAAAACCAAAACATACGCAGCATTTATAAGGCAGCCAACAATGAATGCCCCTCCGAGCCCCCCTATTTTTTTTTATTTTGTGACCCACCCCAAGCCCCGAGGGGCGTTAGAGATTTCGGGCGAAGGGGTGTGGCATATTGTTAACGCCCACTCAACTCTATGCCATTTTGTATTGATGGCCTGTCTGCCGCACAGCTTTTATATAAAGCCTCCCAGAGATTCCGCTTTGATGTGGGCAGGGGGCAGGAGGGTCGCAGCCTTTGGCATCGTATTTCGGTTTCAATTTTTTTGTTTTTCGGTTTTTTTTCCCCCCCTGTTGTTCTGGTTGGGGTAAACAAATCACTAAACAAAAAGCTCACAATGCAGTTAAAGGCAACGCTCGAGATAAAGGAAGCGCAAAAAATCAACAGCAGAATTTTGGGTTTGAAAATCTTTCAAAATGGAATTACCTTTAAGAATATCAGTTGGGTTCTGTAAATAATTATTTTGGTTACATTTTTGGGGATATAACAGATAAAATATAAATATATATAAATATATTATGAAATCTTAAACTAATAAAAAATATGGCTGTTAAATTATTGTATTTTCTTCAAAATGTTGCTTGTATTTGTATTTGTATTTTCTATATTCAAATTAAATACTTTATTGGGACATATTTTATTCTAAGAATCAAATACTCCTTATCCCGTCTTATAAATATATATTTATATATCCCTTGAAAGGGATTATTTGAGTGGCTGGAAAACAAGGCGTCTATTTCCGTCAACACCGATGTGAAATTGCTGTAAATTTAATCCGCTCGCGTGTGCGTCTGTCTGTGCCTTTGTGTGTTTTTGTTTGTGTTGTGTGGGCTTTGTAGTCCTGTGGTCTCTTTCCAACGCTCTCCCCTCCTCCCTTCTCCCTGTCGTCCTTTGGCAGGCTCCGTCAATTTGCACGCGTAAAGTGCGCCATCTAGCGTCGTTTATGCGCACATTCGGCTCACATCAATTTGCGGTGCAGACATTAGCCTTTGCATTTTTTATTAAACGACGACCGCGCGACATACGCGGCGTATGCGTAATGTGGCTGCGCGATGTGTTGACGCTGCTGATGACTCTGACGATTCTCCGATTTTCCGACACGGCGACATGGGAGGCACACGGAGGCCCAGAGGCAAAAGGGCACAATATTAATTGTTGCACATGCCAGGCCTCTCACTCCAGGATTCTGTTTACGCTGAAATAAATACATATACTTACAGTGGTGTCTGGGAAAACCTTGGGTTATTGGGTAATGTATTTTTGTACATTTTTATATAAAGAAATATTCTTTAAATTGTTCATGGTAGTTTTATTATAAACTTTAATACATAAAATATCCTCTATATTATTAATTACAAACTCCTTTAATTTATATAACCTATAAATGTTTTACAAAAGGTATTTTTCTTCATAGAACTGATGGCCATATTGGCCTTCTTCGGCTTAGAATTGTTGGCTTTGTTATTGAATATTTTATACAATATGTGGCAGACCACTGTGTCATCGGCAGCTTTCTCCTTCGCATCTGTGATGCGTCTTTTTGTCTTTGATTAGCCGCAGACATTGGTGGGACATGGCAACGGCAGACGGACTACGGAGTCCGGTTCTCGACATGAAGTCAGCTCATTGGAGAAATTACATTTACATATTAAAATATGCCAAATGCAAAAGCCAGACACGGCCGGAGCCTTATTCAGGGGCAATGCTGGCTCCAGGGGCAGGGGGCCAACGAGGCCGGGGACTTCGCATAGCCCTTGGTCAATCGTCCAGTCATGTGGTTGGGGCTTTTGTTGTTGTCCCGTTGTTGCCGTTGTTTATGCATAGGCCATATAGCACTATCTATCTGCCGGTACTCTTTGAACCGATATCGTCCTTTAGGAGGCGGCGGCAAAATGTCTAGTCATGCATCTGGGCAAACGGTAAGGTAAACATGCAGGGAACCTGTAAAACAGTTAAAGTAAGGTGTGATTAAACAGTTAACAAGGGAGGATTTAAGGGATAATTAAGGGAATAATGCAATAACTTAAAGAACATCAAAGACATGCCAATAAAATATATAAAAAGCTAAAAAATAGGTAGTAAATAATATATGAAAATAATATATGAATATATGAATATAAATAGATAATCAATAGCTAAAATCATACAATAAATTTATTACATATTGAAATGCTAAAAATGAATACTTTTATTAAGATTTTTCTCTTAAAACAATATCTACAAAGTATCTCTGTGGCTTTAACGAATTATAAATATTCCTCAATTGACCCTCGCCTATATTGCACTTGCCCTCATGAACATTTTGCCTGTTTCGGCTGCCGCTCTCGACTATTGCGCATATTATGCAAAATTGTTTATGCAAATATTGCAAAAAAGAATTAATTTATTTGACTTGCATGCTAATTTACGAGCCAATAAATGCAGGCGACACAGGGCAGGCATGAGTAGGAGAAGGACGACGATGACGCCGCTACATGGGCCATGGGGCTATTGTTAATTTATTGGTATTTTCCCCCTGATTGCTGGGGACAACCACCACACACACACACATTTTAAATTTAAGTCCTGCGAACCATGAACCATGCAGGGGAACATTCAAAAATATACTGTAGAAAATTATAACGCATTGGCCCCGAAAAATCAACAGCTGCCATCCCACAAAAACCAAACAAACCGCATGTCCGCAGCCCCCGGCAAATTCCAACTGAGTTGGCTGACCGAACGTCTAAACGGCATTGACCGCATAAGAGAGAGATGGGAGGTAGTGTGGGGTAGTGGGGATTGCTACCAATTTAAAAATTTCCACAGCCGCCAAAAAATCAAAGTTGAGAAGCAGCTAAGCGTTTGACGGCGTTCCGTAGGCGGTCAACCCATGGGCGGGGGGTTTTTTGAGCCAATGGCCAAAAATCAACATCCAACGAACCAACCCCTCGCCGGCCATGAAATGCGGTTTTCGAGCCGAACCGCCATTCGAAATTAAAACGAGGCTGCAAACCGTAGTTTAGCACTACCAGGGACATTGTTGAAAACTCCACTTGAAATGGGTTAGCAAATCGGCCTCGAAACCTGTTGAGATTCACTCCAGACAACTTGAAAGGTGGAGAGTTTGGCTGTGAATTATTTGTTTTTAGTTAACAAGTTTTTAAATCAATATGTTATATATTTAATAAATTGTTAGAACAAAAATTAATCAATAAAATATTAAGAACTATATAGTATTGTGTGTTTTATTAACATTATCTTACCAAAATCAAGGATATAAATTGGAAACCCCATAGTAAATCGTTGAGAAACTATCCCAAATATTTATTTGAATATTTCCCTGGTAAAATTTTGTATTTAAATATTTTTTATCCTAAAATTTCCACTATATCCCCGACACTGAACCGCGTCCCAAATGAAGTAAAACTTAATTACAGAAAATTTATATATATCCTAAATCCCGCCTGCGGTTTTCGGGGGGCTAACTGCTTCTTTCGCTGGCTATAAAATGTGCATGTGCCACGCCCCCCGTTCACACCCGCCCATATTCGCGGTTCTCTATTCAGCAAATTGTTTACAATTGTCAAACAGGCTGGCCACGGTTTTTGCGGTCAGCGCAGCTTTTAATAAGGTGAAAAATGGCGAGCACAAATGTCGCCGGGGTTCACTGCCTGCGACCGTAGGTCCCCTGCCCCGGCCCCTTGTCCTTTCTCCTCTTTCACACGCCATCTTTTGCCGGCGGTTTTTGTTTAATGCTGCATAATTTTAGGCGTTAAAAAAACAGCTGCAAAAGCAACAGCAGCAGCAGCAACAGCACCACCACACGACAACAACAGCTAAATAAAATTGCCGGTGTTTGTGCTTTCGTAACGCCCTCATCAAATATTCAAACGGTAGCCGGGTTGTGTCCCTTCCAAACACAGCAACAAAGGCACAGGCACTGAAAGAAAATACCCAAGGAAAATGGTCAGTAAAATGTAGACTTCGATTGCCATTAAAGGCTATACTTTGGACTAGATTTTCAACAGGTTTATATAGTAGTTCTTATCAAAAATTAATTATTTACGAGTTTAAAAATAACTAAAATAGTTGCTAACATATTTCCTTACTGTGTACTAGCGAATGGTTGGCTGGAAAAAAAAACGGCGTCAACAAAAGCCATCATAACAATTAATTTTGAAAACACGTGTAGATTGCTTTTTGCGGTTAGCAGCAGGACATTCTCGGCCAGAAGGAGAGGGAGCTGTGGGAAAAGGGCTGGGATCCAAAGGACTAAAAATGCCAACGCCGCGACATCTCGACCTCTCGCATGGGTGGGCAATCATAAAACACTTTAAGCATGTTTTCCTGCTAGTTTATTAGTGTAAAACCCCCTTTTTTCTGTCCGGCCCGGACCGCCTCTCAATCCTCTCAATTCAATGTCAACGGAAGTGTCCACTTTCTGATGCTCTTCTTCTGGTTCTCAGGCGGCCGTTTTGTGGGTTAAGTCTTGGAATTGAAATGAATTTCGGGGAAATGTTGTCAAGGCGGGAAATCCCAGAGAAATCCTTCCGGCAATCTATTCTTAAGCGTCGATTGGAAAGGTTGGCTGCCTTCGCATTGGTTAATTAACAAACAAGTCCCAAAGCCATATTCTAGGCATCGGTTAGCTTAATTGGAATAACATTTCCACTAATGGTTTTCTGAGAATAATTAAGAATACATCTTTGGACTATAATTTGTTTGTGGCTATCGCAAGCTGTGGCATGTTGCTTTAAGAATACTTTATAAAATATTTAAAGTACTTGAGCATTCGAAAAGGGAAATAAATGAATACTTTCAAGTCCTTCATTATATTATTTATGTTGCCTTAAACACATCTGTAAGCTATCTTGTTAAAATAAATAGAACATCATTTAATTTCTCGTAGTTACCCTTAAGCGTTGTATTTTTTATTAACACATTTTATAGAGTGTTTAATCTTCTCCGCCAGTTATCCAGCGTAAAATAATATTTCTCCAACTTGTATCATTAAAATGTCCAGCTCGGACCGCCCGTGGCGGGTCGTCTGTGATTGCTGTCCGCTCGGAAAATGCTCCAGTGCTTCCTTCCAGTTTTCCCCCTGCCGTTGACGTCTGGTCATGGCATCGATGACTCCTACTTTCAGATTTATTATTATAATATTTTCCCTTGGCCCCCCCATGTCGCTTTGCTTTTTCTATGTTTGTTAAATAATTAATGCGTGTTGTTCTTTCAGCACATTCACTCTTTGGCTTTGGCTAAATAATTTTTCGGCACATATTACGGCCTATTGAAATAATTTACATAACATGGCCAAAGGATATGGAATGGACAAACAGCATATGCCCGCAGACAGACCGACCAGACGGACCAGAAGGCCCACAAGGGGCCAGAAATGCCAGACAGACGCTCCGTTTCTCTGGCAGTCCCAGTCCCAGTCCCAGTCCCAGGCTCAGCCAGCTGCTTGAGGCATTCCGGTAGAGGCCACAAAGTCAACGGCTACGTATAATTTATATGCAAATACACACGGTCCAAGTCCGAGCATACAAGCCACCACACACACACAGAAACAAAACAAGTAGGAAGGCTTTAATCGGAAGAACCGAGTTAAATATACCCAGGATATGGTTCTGTATACATTTTAATATCTCAAGATAACGAACTATATAGGAAATTTCCTAGTTTTGACCTTAATTTATATTGTTTAATTTATTTAATCAATTTACTTGATTTGTTTTCTGTTTTTGTAGATCTATAATATTTACACAGGATGTTTAGTTCCCTTTTTTATATATATATCATCCAATCCCCCATTTATAGGGTAACACGAATGGGTTGAGGTATAAGTAGAAGTCGCCCAACTATGACTCCGAATGTCTATTAAAATTTATTCGAGCGTAAGTACTGGCAAGCGAGAACTGAAAGCTGAAATCATGTTTGGCTCACTCTTACAGAAATGGAAAATATATGCAAAGGCAAAAGGCAGGTGGGCGGGGGCAGCTAAATGCTAAATAATCAAATGTACGCAGGTAAGGTAAATGCAGTAAAAGAAGGTCGACAACAAGCCAAAGGAATATGAATGCCATAAAGCGTGGTGAGGTTGAAACATTTCCAGGAAAATATCCTTAAGTCTTAGGTTAGCTTTAAAGATTTTAGAAAAATAAAGATTACATCTAGTTTTTTTGGAGAAACTCTACAATCTTCTCAAATATAAAAAGAAGTAAACATTTTATAACTCAAGAACGGATCTACCCAACCAAACCAAATGTTTAGGCTTTGTTCGGACTATTTAGTAGATGGTTTATGTGAAGTTTGTATAAAAATGGTCAAGCGGTTCTTTACTTATTACATTTATTTTTATATTGACGAAAAAAATGGGTAGCTTTGATATTTCTGTCAGAGCAATTTCGTCAAACATTGCCCCTGCGGAGGCGGGACAGGCCGCTAGTCTTTTACAAATTTAAAGTGTAAAGGTTTATTAGGTGATTTATATTTGTTCGTTGAAATAGTATAAAATATTACAAATTATTTTGGAACATCAGTCATCTTTTTAAAAATTGTTCAGGGTTGGTTAATTAAAGGTTTTCCAAGTGGCAAATTGAAAACACTTGGAAAACCTTTAATTAACCCACTCTTTGTCAAAAGGCAGCCACAACAAAGTGTTGTTGCTCTCCGGCCAAGGCGAGTTAGGTGCTAAACAGCGCATGGCGAGGCTCAGTCGAGTTCAACTCATCCCAGCTCTCAGCTTTGGGCTTGCAGGACCTTCTGCAGGATGCCAGGTCTCACACTGCAAGAAAAAATCATAAAAAATGGTTTATAAAAATAACATCATTAAATTGGGAAGAATTATTCTTTTTGTCATATAAAAAACCTAGCAAATTGTATCTCATAAATATCTAACAACCATTTTAAATGTAAATCATACTTCTTTTCAGCAGCTCTGCTATTATTTTTATATTATAATATTTTTCTCTCTGCATGTAACTGTACCAACTACATATATACTATATGTACATTTGCATGAACATCTCCACGTTTTTGTTCGCCTGTCGCACGAGGGCGGAGGAACACAAGCTGGACAGCCGTGGATGGCTGGGGATACAACTTTGTAAGTAGTTTAATTAAATTAATAAAACTTAAAGCTCGGCCAGAGAGGGCATCACGGTGTGCTCTGGCGAACCGCTGACAGGCTGAAGTCGGGCGTGGATAAGGCGCGAGTCCTTCAAAAGTCGCGCAGGACACACGCAGAAAAGTTGGCTTTTGGGTTGTGGAGAGTGGAGAGTGGAAAGTGGAGGCATCACGAGGAAAGGACAGCTGAAGACGGCAAACAAATGCAAGCAATGACGGGTAAAGTGCTCGTTGCGTATTTTAATTTGGTTTAAAAACATTGTTTCGCACAAATCCCTCAAGTGTACGTCATTCCACCTCTGACGTCACGTCACATCGTTGAGTAACTTTTCCAGAGCGAGGGAGAGAGAGCCCTCACACCGAATGGGTCTTGTTTGGTACACTTGTAAAGGGAATTATGGTTTTTCAAGGAAATCATCACATTCTGAATAAGATATTTTGGGCTTAAGGTCTTTTGGAGCATTTTTTGGGGATTTAAAAGGAATAGTTTCAGTGTTTTGGGGAAGTTCTTTTGAACAGAAAAATTTTAGGAGTGTGAAAAATGCCTTTGTAGCCTTTTAGACTCTCTAATTTCTTAATTTATGACAAATAATCTTAGCGTAAAGGATTTTCTAAACTGTTAATTATACAAATAAGCAGAAGAAGAATTAAATAAAGGAAAGCATTTCTATTAATCACTGTTTGGCCAATTGTCTTAAGGAAACCTTTACTTTCTTAAGCAATCTTTCTCTATGGACTCAAAATAAAGCTAAAATTTTGGTTAGAGTATAGTTTATTCGTTATTCCACTATTTTCACGACTTCTTGTTCCTTTTATCTGTTTGTCTTTTTGTGTGTGTATTGTGACAGCAGTGTAAAAACCGCGCTGACAGCCCAGCCAGGGAAATGGGAATTGGGCGTGAGGAAAACCTAAGAGTGAGAGGGGGGCAGGGGGGCATGGGGCACGGACACCAACTGCAAATGTAAGAAATGTAAATTGTGCAGCTTTCGGCGTGCACTTTATTCGTTCTTGTTGCATTCACGTGCAAAAATGTTCATGAGCTCGAACGAACCCCAAACAAAAGATGACAACCATGGGGGGACAGAGCGGGCGTTCTTCCAGTGTTTTTAGCTGCTGCTTCATAATGAACTCGAAAACCAACTCATAATTAAACGGGGAGTTATGCGACATGGACCAACAGTCGAAGCTCGGGGTCAGGGGTCATGGCTGGAGACCATTTTTCTTTGCCATTGGATTGCACAACCCGAAAAGTCTCGTAAATACTATAGAGATACGGAAAAGCTGGGAAAATTGCTGTTTGCTTTATGCAGCCACAGAGAGAAGATTGACTGGGAACAGTCCCAGAAGCAATATGTTTTTTTGGGGCTGCGTATATATCTAAAATGATTGTCCAGTTAGTTGGAAGTAATTGGGGTCCCCAAAGAAGGAGTTCTGTTGAGTTTTAAGCTGAAGAGGAAGTTTGGAAATGAGGAAAGTGAATTAAGTTAAAGATTTCTGATGTAAGCCAAGGTTCTGCCAATAAATATATTAATATAATATTAAAATTCGATCTTGCTTTAAATTTAAGTTGAAAACAAATCAATACTTACAGAAAAAACATCCAAATAAAGTGTGTTTATAAATGGATTAACAAACATCGAGCCAAAAATTCCCCAATCAAAATAAATCTATTCATTTAATGCCAATTTTCATCATCTTCACTTTGCATTTAGTAAATATCTGGCGCTGGCGAAATTTATGCCAATTTAGTCCATTATATTTGGCCATCTAGCAAATCCTTAACCAACCCAGTTGGTAACTGGCACTTCACCATAAAGAAAAAAAAAATATAGAAAATCCAGCAAGCGCCTAACAAGCGAATCCACTTAAGTTACCAAGGCCAATCCCCCAGAATTCGAAATCGCGATGAGCGGGCTCTCTCTTCAAATAAGTATTTTGCACACAGCACAACAGACCGGCGGAAAATGTGGCAATGGAAAACTCTGAGGGAACACAAAAGCTTTTCTCTCGCCTTTTTTCATGCCATTTCTCCCTCCCTCTCTCTCTATATATATTTTTTTCTCGTATTATTTGTGCGACCTCATTTCACGGCAAAAGGCGCCAGAGAAGAACTTTCGCCAGGCCACAAAACGCAACTCATTAAAAAGATCACCGCACCGGGCGGGCAACCAGTGCGACCGACGGAACCGGCAAAGGACCGCCAGAGAAAGGAGCGTCGGTGACGCCGCCTCTGAACAATCGAACAATATCAACGCGCCACGGCAATCCGCAGCTCAAAAAGAGCAAAAGGATGTCAGGGGAAATTTTTATAAAAATGTATATACCCTTCATGCTTGGGAGAAATTAGAGGAAACTTTATTTTAAGGTATTTTTAATAGTATTAATAAGGAAATCTTTAACTTTTCGAGGAATTTAGGGAAAGTGCTTCAAGTTTCTTAAATAAAATATTATTAATTAATAACATACCTTCCCTGATCTGCAAAAATCATTCTTAAACACCAACACTTCTCTACTAATTTCCAGGGTATTCAAATCTGGCACAAAGTCACAGACAAAGGACCACAAGCTAAAAAGGGGGACACAGCATCGAGCTGGAGCTGTGAAACAGGACACACTGCCAGCCACATAAAAAAAAAAAAAATTAGGGCACTTACGCGTGTTGGCGTAAAAAAGCAGCAAACTTTTCTTGAACCAACCAACTCACCCAGCCCGGCAGCCAGCCAGCCAGCCAGCACTTTCAGCACCGCACAGCTCTTGAACATGGCAAGTTTTAAGCAAATGTCAGCCAGCCCGATGATGACCCTACTTTTTTGAAAATGTGTCAGAGCTACAAGTGAAGAGCAACTGTTGCAAGGACCCCACCTCCCTGGATCGTTCGTCTGGTTGCTGCTGTTGCATAAATATTCAAAGCTTTTACATGGCTGCAGGCTGGCTAAAAATGTGCAACAGCGAAAAGGGGCGGGTGGAGGTGGAGGCCTTCCAAGGGGGGACACTGAGCTGTGGTTGGGGGCTCGGTGGGTGGTGATGAGTGGGCTTAGTGGCGAGGTTGGATGATGACGATGATGACTGCCTAGTCAACTCTGACCCCACCCCGCAATAGGCTACTTGTTAAGGGGGTTGCTTGGCAAATATATACATTCATCAGTTGGGCAAAGTGCAAAAAATAAAGTTTATATAAATAAAGGAACGAGTTTGACCTATTTAAAACAGAAATCTAATAAGGGATCCATTGGTTAGTATAAATTTGGGGAAAAACAAGACTTTTTATCGTTTATAAATCGAATTGAAACGAAATTAACAGTACCTAGTCTTTAGTTAGAACTAATATATCAACAAAAATTAAAAGGCCGCTAATACAATTATTTAACATAAATTATAATAATAATAATCTTAATATATATATATATATATTACAATGAACTGAGAACCCCGATTTTCATAAAATTAAAAACGAAATTCGAGAACAGTCTAAAATGAACGAATATTAAATTAAATGAAAAAATGTTGAAAACTGGCAAAGTTAGATTTTTTTCTAGAAATTTTTCCGGTCATTCCTATGGCAGATATATGATATAGTCGTCCGATTTGGCCCGTTCCAACATAAATAGCAGTGAGAGTATATAGAAGACTATCTGCAAAGTTTCGTTCTGATAGTTTTAAAACTGAGGGATTAGTTTGCGTAGAAACGGACAGACGGACGGACGGACAGACGGGCATAGCTAGATCGACTCGGCTGTTGATGCTGATCAAGTATATATATATACTTTATAGGGTCGGAAATGACTCCTTCACTGCGTTGCAAACTTCCTGCATAGGTATAACAATTAGTAATTATATTCTAAAAATTAATTTAAGCTGCTTGGAGTTGCCAAGTAGTAGCAGTTGCTACTACTCTTCTTTCGGCCCTCGCTAAGCCCTGGCGTAAAATTGTGTTCCTGTGAACGCGTTCTAGCAATATAAAAACGCAACAGCGGCGGCAACAACTACAACTATCGCGGCTTAAGAGCGACAGGAGGGAGGCGGGGAAACAGCAGCAGAGGAGAGGGCACTAATAACAAGCTGCGGCGGTAAAGGACACAAGGACCGTGGACGACAGGACGACAGACGGAGGACTCGCAGGACTGACAGCCTTTGCCGTCTGTCCGCTGGGCTCTGTCAGGGGCAACTGTCAACGAGCTGGCAACCACTTAAAGCCTTCAAAATGGCACAAGTTTAAATTAAAATTTGTTTGAAGTACACAACGCCGACACCTACCAACAACCTAGCAAGCGCAGCAGCACTACATAATCGAACAGCACTTGGGGCAACAGCAACAGATACAGGATGACAAGCAACAGCAGCAGGCTTGACAGCAACAGCAGAGGCATTCACAGCAAGACTGAAAGACGTCGGCGCAACAGTGCAACAATTCGGCGCAACAGCAACAGCATTCCTGGCAAGAGCAACAGCATTCAAGGTGACAGTGACACATCCCAGCAGCAACAGCAGCAACGATGATTCGGCGGCGGCTTTTTTGGATACAAGAACTCTTTCAAAACTTTCATGTAATTTCGCGATTGAGGATTGCACTAGAAATTTTCTCTTTGATCCGAAACAGTAGAAAAACGAGAATTTGCTTATAATAAATGTATTATTTATTAGAGACATTATTGTCAAGACACCTGGAATCATAGATCCAACATTCAAAATGTTTCAAGATACCAATTAGACATTTAATTTGATTTCAAATAATTAAATTTCTTCTTAATTTCTACCAAGTTCCCCCCACTTTGCTCGAGTGTACGCGATAGTTTGAGGTTTTTGGGCGCAGATCTGCCGCAAGTGCATTTGTGAAAAACTTTAACGATTTAGGCTCAACATGTTGGCCAAACAACAGCAATTGTTTCAGCTTGCAACACATTTTATGATGGTACTTTTTTCCCCTATTTCTTTTTTGTTTTTGTAGCCGTAGCAGGAACATCCTGCCGCTTGTTGTCCTTGGACGGCACTTTTAGTGCCACATTGCTGGGAACCGCATTGACAAAAAGTTTACATCTTTTGGCAGTCTCGCGACCCGCACAAGAAGCAAATGTGATCTATGCTTTTTGCCTCAGCATCTGCCTCAGCATCTGCCTCTGCCCCGCTGCCTCAACATTTTTCCCAAGGACAGGACAAGGCGGCAGCTAAAAACAAACTGGAAAATTTCAAATTCAAGCCGCAGCCGCAGAAAACAGGCTGCACATGCGTTCCCCAGGCTCCACATCTTGAATGGCAACTTTACCATTGCAGCGCTGAAACTTTGTCTTTTGTGCCAGCATTAAGGGGGAACACTCAAAGAAAATAATATAAGATGAAGGTAGGTACATGTTTTAGTAGTTTTGGATTAAAGAAACAATTTAAATTAAATATAGAAGCTAGCAAGCTTTATTTTAATATTGAAAATAATTTATTGAGTGTTTTTATTCCATTCAAATAGCTTGCAAATTATTTATTAAAGGTTAACTAAAATATTTATTAAATTAAAAAGGATTTCCCTGTCAAATTTATAGCTTAAAAATCATATAAGATTTAATTTATAAATTAATGGTTTAAGGCTATACAAGTCTTTTTCTTTTAGTGATCTTTTGAGCACTGTGGGTATGGGCAGTTATGTGCCAGGCGGAGGTCTCAGGTCTTTATGCCACCGCAAGTTTTTACTGCACTTTCTGAACTAACCCGAACGACCCCAAAATGATGAAAGGAGCTGGAGAGAGGCGGCGGCGGCGAAATGGTTGCAGAAGCAGCAGCGGCGGCTAAGGATAAGTAACAACAACAAGGCGGTCAATTCAAATTTTCCCTCGCTCCCAGCCATCCCCAGCCAGGCCACCGTTCATTCTCCACTTTCTTGTCCCATGTTTTTCCCCACGTTTTCTCTGCTTTACCGCTGACACACTCGGGGGCTTTTGTGGCAAAGATTTTCGTGCCGGCAAGCTCGCAACTGTCGGAGGAATCACAGTTTATGAATTTACTGGCCACATGGCTAAGCACAAAGCGCACAGCAAAGCAGCTACCAGCTACCAACAAGCAGCATTGCAGTAGTTTTCGGAGCCTAAATTGCAAAATGAGTTTCAGGACCCCGGTTGCACACAATTTTAAGGAGGCATAAAATCAAAAAGTTAGCCATAAATGAGAGTAGAATCTAATATGGTTTCATTTTAAGCTTGCAAAAAAGTCACAAGTCTAGATAAAATAAGATCTACGGTAGATAAGCTGGGAATTTCACATAATTCTACAAGATAAATTTTAGGAACTACCTCTTTAAGCAAGCCAAAAAGATCTCGAAAGCTAACTATAAAATAATTCACAGCTCACATTATACGTTATAGTTTGCAGTAATCTGGCAGAAAATCTTTTGAGCCCATCAAGGACTTATAAATTCGACAAAAATCGAGACCAAACAATAGCTCCGTGGCAACGAAATTTACTTTACAGGGTTAAATATTTAATATACGGACTTGGGGCCCGAACAATCGGCCAGCCGCATGTGTGGTCAACAGCCTCGTTGGACAATATCGAGATGTGTGTGTGTATATGGCAAACTTCAATCGTCGAGTTCAGGGCAAACAATCGAAAGACACATATCAAACTAACATAATGCGTGGAGCGCTGTCTCTCTCATTGTTCCACAGCCAGGACGAGGTTGCTCCTCATCCACATCGTCGTAGCCGTCGTCGTCATCATCATCTCTGGAAATTCTCTCTGGCAGGAGAGTAAACAAAGGGCAAGCAGCCTGGGCACTGATAGGCACACATGCTGGCACACAAGGTACACAAGGAAAATTTGTTTTAGAGACACAACTCTCCAAAGCAGAAAGCCAAAGCATTAGCGTCCATCTCATCTCTCCTCGCCGACCGCCGCCACTCAACCCAATTTAAAGTCCTTCTTCATCGCAAAAGTTTATGAACTTTCCGTTTGGCCAAGATAGAGGGCCCGACACAAAAAAAGGTAACAAGCAAAACACAGAACACAGACACAGACACACAGAGGGCCCCCGGAGAGATCTCTTCTCGTCTTTTTGGCCATTTCTCCGGAAGTCGGGACGCAACTCTCTGCCGAAGAGCAGTTGAGAAATTTGCAACACCTGGCAAAAGTTTTTAATTATATTACGGAAGCAAACTATACATAGGAAGGGACATTTTTGGCATCCCAGCTGTCGGCTTACACGGAGAGAAAATAAGTCAAGCGATATTTTATGGAATTTATAATACAATTTTATTACTTATTCCTAGATATTAATCATGAGAGCATTCCCATTCAAAAGACATAAATCTATCAAAAAGTATCCCCAAATGATGTCACATTTTTTCAACCTGTACCTTTTCCTTCAAAATAAAGGAACGCTGAGACTGGGCGTGGCATTGTCGTCTCAGGCAAATTAATTGACACGAATTGATGGGTTTCAATGTCAGAAAGTCCGGCGGAGACCGGCGAAGCAAACTTTTTTGATAACTTTTACCTACAATTTGACAAGACGGAGAGAGACAACGCTGCGAATACGTTATGTACCGCCGGGCTAGACCAATTTGAGGAGCGACGCCTTTAATTGGCGTAATTTTGTCATCGATTTAATTAAATGCCCATACAATGATCCATCCTCCCCCCAGCCATCCCTCTGTTCAACGGAACCCCCGGAAGCATCAACAAACGGAAGTTGGCATGAAGAAGAAGAGCAAGCGAAAAGGGAAGTGGCTCTGTGGATGTGGATGTGGATGTGCGACGGCTCGAGGCGAGAAGTTTGTTTGCAAAGAACTCTTGTGGTTTCCATTGCCTGTTGTTAAACAATTGATTTCTCAATAAATCGTGCATTGCACTGCAGCCGTTCCGAGAAGTAGACCGAAAGGGCTCGATTGATTGAGTGGAGTGGAGTGGTGGAATGGTGGGTCCATGGCGAGCTCCATCAAGCAAAAACAATTAATTACAAATAGCATGTTGACTCGCAAACAAAAAAGGAGTAGAATATTTGCCAGGGACCGGAAATGGGCACAAGAGTGGGTACGTTCTGATATAAGAACAGTGGGGCAGGGCTAAGGAAAATGTTTATAAAATTA